>JAUZSU010128844.1:0-17032 GCA_034780255.1 Parotocinclus maculicauda | reverse complement strand
ACTTTAGGATTTGGTCCGAATAAGCGGCTGGTCCCATTAACCGGTGGTCCTATTAACTGGAATCGACTGTATATATAAACATTTAATATCCCCTTCTTTTGTGAGCTGTGTATTTAAAGCACAGCTTGAACTTGTGAAGGAAAAAGCTGCCTGTTGTTCAGTTTAAGGCCTAACATTACCCCAGATGTTTATCATACTGAACTGTGTATTAACTCACTTCATCTGGAGCTGCAGGTCCAGCAGTTGTTTCTGTAATCTGCTGCTGGACTCTCTTTCTTCCGATAACTCCCGCTGTGTGTATCTAAACTGACTCTCACGACGACTCGTCTCTTCCTCTGCGTCATTCAGCTGCCTCTTCAGAGAACGCATTCGCTGATTCATCTACACGCACATCAGGAGCAAAACATCAATCACTGCAATATAAAATCATATTTTTGGCACTGCTAAAAATAGCTATGGATGGTTAAGCACATGTCTAGTTCATTAGCTAATTCTCACACTGAAAGTGAATATAACCTTTAACTGAATTAAAATAATTAAAAAACCCTCATCAAACCACAAGTGTCAGTTATTAGCACCCTTAGACATGCTTCTACACAAAAGCTAACTAAAAAACGATTTAATTGACATTCCAGTTTGTGTAAATTCACTTTTTTTCACCAAAGGTGCAATAATCCGGGAGCCAACTATGTAAAAACACAAAAACATCAAATCCAAGAGTACAACACAGTCAGTAACATTAGTATGACAAAATGTTGTGATGTGGAAAGTGGATTCCCACTTTTATTAAACACCATTAATCTAATACAAGGTTTAATCTTTAAAAAACATTTACATTTAATGCTCAAATGCCCAAACGCTTTGTGGACTCATGCCACTTAGTGGTAGATTTAAACACGCAAACGTCTCCAAAGTGCTTCTTGAAATTGCATAAGAATGTTTATTAAGAAAGTATGACATGTCGACGTTAATATTTTTAAGAATTATTACGATTTACTAACTTTGTTACAAAACCTATTGATTCTACATTGCTATCAATACTGGAATTAAATAGACTGGTCACAATAATGAGGAGATATTTCAAAATGAATATGAAGAGAATCCCACAAGAACTGCTGGACAATTTCATCCTGTCCATGTCCCATTACTGGTGTGTTTTGGCACGCTTGGGTGACCAACGGTCATAATTGAGTTTGAATCTCATTTGCGTAATTGAACAACGTTCTTTGGCTTCTTATTTGCTTTTCTGGTGAACTTATTTAATGGAAAAAAACGTATTCTTCCTTTTTTAATCGCTTTATATTTAATATGAAATATCCCCTCATTTTTGTAAGCAGTGTATTTATATATATATATATATATATAGACAGGGCACTGCTAATAAACTACACTGGCTCCATCTAGTGGTAAAAACAGATCAACTAATGCAACTAAAGTGTACAAACGTACCGCTTCTTTCTGTTCGTTGGAAAGCTTGTGCTCCTCCTCCACCTGTTCACTCAGTTCATTAATTTTTCTCTCCAGTTTGCTGATGGTGTTGTTCAGAACCACTTTACCTCTGGTAAGCACGAACATAAGTATTAGCATTGTTAATATTTGTTAATGTATATTACAGCTATAACATCATGAGGCTAAATCTTAAATGTCTGTATAAGCGGTCCCTATAATAACAAGCCATTTTGGGGACATCTGCCTAATCCAAACGACGAATTCATTTCAAATAAATGTAACAAGCTTAAGTGTGCTTTGGGTTGGGTTCGCTGTCGCAGTAACAGAGGATGATCCCCCTTCCTCCCTCAGACACAAACACCCGATATACTGTACAAAAATACAATAATGATAACAACACAAAACAGTGTGTACATACCGCTCCTCCATTCTCAGCATATTTTCCAGCTCTTTAGCTCTGGTCTCTGCTTTAGTGATTACATGTTCGTGAACTTGGTTGTTCTGCAGTTCCTCAATTTCGCTACGCAATTCCCGAATCTGAAAATCATTATTGCCACAACAAAAAGATTATATGAACAACATTATATGAATAATACACATAAATATTAATAATATACTCTATCTAGTGAAATACAAGCATTGTTGTAACAATACAATAAATCCATAGTACGACGCACCACAAAAGTTTAGCATCATATCAAGGTATCCGTTTACTCTGCATTTTTAATCTTGTAGGACATTGCAGCAACAGGGTTATAATTATAAGTATAAATGTTCTTTTAAATTAGGCCTGTGTTTAACCCCAGGTAGAAATAGATGATTTATCTATTCTCAATACTAGTAAGCTTACTAGCACGAATATATATTTCCTCACCACAACAAACCATCACACCAACATAACATCACACTATACCTGTCTCTCCAGGATCACTTTCTCACACTCCAACTTGTCATTGAAGTCTTTCTCCTGGATCAGTTTCATCTGCATCTGTTCATACTGCAAGCCCAAAAAATACTACTTAGGTCAAAAAACACTTAATTAATACTCTTTCATACTTTCGTTTTACTGTTACCAAAAGTATCTAAAAACATTAAGCCAAGAAACCAACCAGTTATATGAATCATGTACCAGCTCTATGTAAATTGCTACATTACTTTGCAATGACATTCATGATTATTTATACTGGCCTTTGTGCCCAATTATACTGGTTACCATAGGGTTTATAGACATTGCTTTTCATTAGGTTTAATACATGGATATGAATGGCTGTGTATACCGACCTGATCCACTGCTCTCTTTTGTTTGTTGAGCAACCTCTGCTCATTCTCCTGCATTTCCTCCAGATCCGTTTCGAGATCAATCACTCTTTCCTGTAACCCATATATACTTGAGTTAAAAAATGAAAACCACAGTTACATCTTTTGTACGATAACTGGGGGAAGAAATTCATATTGACTCCTGAGATATTGATTGAGTCCCAGTCCCCTTTACCATTCTTGGCCCTTTAACCTGGGAGCCTGCTGCAACTTAGGAACATGCAGACCTTGGTGTGTCTGCCCTCCTGGTCTACTGACATACTCAACATACTCTTTTGGTGCTTCTTCGTCTTTAAAGTGGCAGACCATCCTCATCTATCCCTAAATCCCCAGATCTAAAAAACACTAAAACCTTTTCTCACCAGGAAAAGAGTATGAAATGTGAACCAGCATTCCACTGGCCCATATAGTTGCTTTTTGAATTGCCATGTCTGGTGTAGGATAGGGGGTTCTACATCCAGAGAGATCAACAAGCATCCTGTGTAGCTTTCGAAGTAAGAGGGCTAAAAGGGCCCAGAGCCCAAACAAACCACAAAGCTTCTGTCACAGGAAGACCGAGTCTGAAGCAGGAGAGACAGAGGTCCTGGAGCATGACCAGTGGTGTTACATGTTGTTAAGTCCCACCTTGCTCACGGCTCCTGAGTTACAGTGAGCACTTGGATAATGACCTGGCTGTGGATTGTGATGCATATTAGGGATGTGCGTCTAAAACTTGACTTCCTAAATCATTACATTGTTTTGTTTTAACATATATACATATTTTTTTTAACATATTTTAACATATATGTTATAATCAGGGTTCATACAGGAATCGCTAATTCAGCATAACCAACATGATGTGTGGAACCATGATTTGGATTGATGTCATTAAATAAATGTGTCCCTTTTCCAGACCATCAAATCTAAAAGAACGTGTTTAAGGTCTTTGTGTGATACCTGAGTGACTTTGAGCTGTTTGTTGAGATCCTCTCTGTTCTGTGTCATAGTCTGTAGCTCCATCTGTAAATCCTCCAGTGCTCTTTCCACCTGCTTACACTGCAGCTGAAACTTCTCTCTCAGCTGGATCTCCTGCTCTAGCATATGCTCCTTATCCATCAACTTATCAGAGACCTACACACACGAATACTGGTATGAGGGTTATAATAGACTTGTACAAAGAGTGTATTTATGTGAAAGTGAACTCAAAAAGGTACAGTATTTATAAGGAAAGGGTAATGGATTTATCATTGTATAAGGGAGGGTAAGGAATACATGCTCTAACTAACATATATGCGTCACATGATAGACTTTTTTATCTTTAGCTCAGGAAGCATCCTGTCTCACCAGAGATTTGACTGCTGAATTACATGTCACATTTCTGCTCATCAGCTGGCGTCTTTTAATCTTGTCTCTCTATTCATTTAGCACACAACCGTAGCTCATCTTGCCACTGTTTGTCTAAACAGATTAAGAGCTCAACTGATTGGTATGTAAGACTGTAGTACTTGTAAATTTGTTTGTCTCTGTAGCATGTCTTATGCAGTGTGGGTCAAGTTTATATCACCTTTTTGAGGCCTAAATGTCCTGACAAGGATATAAATATCTGACATATTTTTACCCTGTGGGAACTATATTGATGGACCCCAAAGGAAATACAACGAATTTGCATTATTAAGGTTTAAAAAAGAAAAAATTTTAGGATTAGGTGCATAATTAGGTAATATTATGTGAATGCAAAGTCCCTCCTTGGTAGGAAGACCATGTGTGTGTGTGTGTGTGTGTGTGTGCGTACATCTCCCTGTAGGCGGCTGATGATCTGCTGTAAGCGTATGATCTCTTGCTCTTTCTCCAACACACATTCTTCCAGTTCCTCCACTCTCAGCTGCACATCCATTCTGAGCTTCTGCTGCAGATTCAAATCCGTAGTTGACTGAGACGCCTGCTGCAGAGCCTCCGCTAGCTAACACACACAAAGCACATGGGTAAGAAATTAATACACCAGACAAATGTCCTCTATGTATATCTGTTTGTATATGTGCAGTGAATGGTAAAGTGTGTACAAAATGTGTGCATACCTCTGTCTCCAGTCTCTCTACGGTGCTTCTGAGCTCCCCTGCTTTCTTTCCCTTAGTGTCTTTCTCGATCTCCAGCTCTTCCATGTTCCTCTCAGCCAGCCACAGTTTCTCAGCCAGCTCCTGAGCACGCTGTGTTTGCTTCTCCAGAGCTTCCTGCACGGACACATATACACACAGTCAAGAAAATCTCTTAATCAGAACTCAGTGGTGATGACCAAGAAAGCATGGTGAAAATCTGTACACAACTGGGAGGTGACTGGCTTTTGCCTCAGTGGTTATCTTGGAACTACCCATGACATTATGACCAGACAAACTTGGACATCAGCACTGAATCTGCCGGATGGTGCCACACAACTTACAACCAAAGCAAACTAAAGCGTCTCTGTTTGTGAGTTTGCTTTGTTTTTACCCTACTTCTTCTCAGGTGAGTTATAGTTTGAGTTGCGAGCCCTAATTATAACAAAGTGCACTCTTAAATATTCAAACAGAAATTGAAGATGCATTTTATGGGACTGTGGTAGCCTAACGGTTAAGGCACTAGACTCTGAACCAGAAGGTCCAGGGTTCAAATCCCACATGTGCCACAGTTGGGTTCTTAAGCAAGGCCCTTAACCCACAATTGCTTGAATTGTAAGACTGTATGAATTGTAAGTCGCTCTGGCTAAGGGCGTCTGCTAAATGCTGTAAATGTAAATGTAAATTTAAAGTATTTTCAACCATAATCTACATGTACAATTAGTCGACAAATGCTGATATTTAGTAGGATAGATGGTGTTCTTCCTCCTAAACAGAATGCAGATGCAGTCATGATTCCACAATAACAACATACTGCAATTGGAGTATTGGGTTTAAGTGTATAGGCACATATCTAGGGAACAACCAACACTTGTATAAACACACAAAAACACACCTCTGCATCCTGTATTTTGTTCTTGAGTGACTGTTGCAGGAAGTTAAAGGCATATTCTTGGGTGTTTGCTTCTACCATCACCTCTCGAGCCTCTTTCAATTCCACCTGTAAATCACACACACTATTAATTGTCATGTGACTGATGTACAAATATTATAGCTGTGTTGCATAACACATTGAGAGATCCCACCAATCAACACTAAGTTGATAATTTAAAACTTTAGCCATATGATATGTGAACAAGCTTTAAATGCATTTTTAAATAACATGAGAACTGTGGTAGTTTCTAACCTCAAGTTGTTTAAATCGCTCCACCATCACATTGTTGTTGCTCTCAAGTTCAACAATCCTCTCTCTCATCCTGTTCATTTCCCCCTGAAGCTGTGTGTTCATTCGGACCAGATCTTCATTATTTACCAGCAAGTTTCGCATCTCAAAGCGAATTTGTGTTCTTTCCTTCTCTAGCTCAATGCTCTCAGCCTCCAGGAACTGGTTCCTCTGTAGCAAAGGAACAGAATGCATGTTTCATTCAGATTGTCCACAAAAGGTGAATAATTATTTGTTTCTGTCCGTTGTTATTTTACATATTTAAAAAAGCATCAAGACAATCAGCGTTAACCTATCAAACCATTTAACAGATGTACTTACATACCATATACGTGAACTCACATTTCATGACACCTCAGTATAAATGTAAATTTGTACATTTTAATATAAACTATACATTTTCTTTGTACATTTTAACTTGTGGGGATGCTGGGGCATGAATGTTCATATTTTTTCTGTAAGCTCCAACCATTAGCTGCTGATCCCTAGTTATTTTGAATTGTACATGTAGTATTTTACTCACTCTCTGAGATTCCTCTAGTTGTCTGGTCAGTTCTTCAATGAAATCCCGTTTGTTGGGTTGATTGTTCCTCAGTAAGAAGTGAGACTGAGTGGCTTGTTGCTAGAAAATACCATAAGCACACCATAAAAAGATGAAATACTTTAACAAAACATCGTTATGATCGACAGTTAACAATGGTTGTTTTAAATAGAATACCAAATGTTTTATCTTTGACAGTATTGGCAAGACTGTCACTCCACAAAAATGTTTTACTGAAGTACATGTACTAGCACTTCAGTACTAGAGTATTTTAGAAATGTCACATAAGAGTTTAAGTATACAATGACAGTCTGACTTACCTCTCGTCTCCTGGTAAGAGTGTCGTAAGCAGGATATCGTATGCGTGTGGTCGGCACAGGACTTGTGCTTCGTGTCATAGTATACAGATTCAACTCAGAAGAATTTGGAGAAACCGTCAGTGGCATCTAATACAGAGACATTTATTAATTTATCACTCTCAGCTTGGAAAATAATATTTTTATAATTTGCACAACGTCGTCAAAAACCTTAAATATGCTCAAGCTACTGTAATAATAAACATCTATCTACACATCCTACACTATTTTAAAATAATATTGTCCGTCAAACTCTATTTACTAAACAGCAACTGTCTTCACAATTGTACTTCAGCAATATACAAAGATCCTGAGTGTAGTATGGCTAGTAACACGTAGTGCACTTAAAAATGTAATAAGAAACAAAAAATCATTTAACACAGCAATTCAGTTAAAATTCTTTTAAACATTATGCAGTTCTTTTTGCTGTGTATCCTATGACAGCTCCCTGGGTTGTGGAAAAACAGACCCACATCCTACTTTAGATTATCAGGGTGAGTCAAAAGCTACAGGACACCCTTTTATTTTAGAAACAAAATGTCACATTTGAAAATCACAGCAAGTAATGGGTGAGGGAGTCTAACGTTTAGCCTTTGTTTGGAACATGACTGCCATCTTGACTAAAAGTAAATGAAAAGTAAATGAACAATAAATTTACACACATGGAAATTAAACATACCTTGTACTCTGACACCCGGGTGGGAGGGTTATAGTCCAGTGACAGGTTTGCGTAGGGACTGTTAAAAACTCTGGGAGGTTTCTCAAAAGGGCCAGTCTGTGAAATGTATTTCATATTTACTTGAGTAAAAATAGCAATCCTAAAATCTTTTAATGCACACATTCACTATCCAGTGGCTTTTAAAAAAAATGTTGGAGTTAGTGACAGGATGCTCACACTACATAATTAAATGTGAAACTTAATAATTTTAATACAATACTCTCAACCCCAACTTACTAAATATAAAAAGACTAACCTTGGTTTCCCAGTCTCTAGGGCTAAGTGACTCCATCGATTTCCAGTGGGTCAAATTTGATTTAGAAAGCATGCCGTTGCCACTGGTTCCAGTGGGTCCGCCTGGCCCGCTGGTACCATTTCCAGTCATATCAGATGCCAAAAACATCTGGTACTTTGGGCTCTGGGTTGGTTTAGGGGTTGTTGGAGTTCCAACAGATGTAGGACTTTCTGGCTCTCTCTCTTGATCAAAGCGATAATCCTGGATGATTTACACACATCAGAAGAGGCGTGTTAGTACAGGTTTGTTTATGTGGAAACGCTTGTTAGAGAGCTGAGCAGCAAGCTTATGAAAGATATCCCTACATGCACAGAACAAAGCGTACATGCTTATGCAGGCACTGAATAAGAGGCATGCATTCGGCATGTGACTGTGACAGAAGTAATGAATTGTAGAGAGAGGCAGAAGCATTTGCTGAGCATAACACAGGCAGTCAAGTAATCAAGAAATCAATTTCAATCACATCCATAAAACCATCCTCGACCTAGGGTGTGTGAATACCGGGAGTGTATACGTGAGTGTAAAGTGCTGGGCTTACACAGACCTGCACACATGCAATGAAACCAACCTGAACCCTAATCAGTAAGCAGTACAATCTGTATTAAAGCACACACACATACAAGTGGTGTTAAGCTGCGTTAACACTGTGGGTAAGATAAGGTTAGTAAAGTGAAGATTAGCGGTGCAACAGTATTCAAAATCTGCTGATAATTATGATGAGGTGGGGGGGTCATGCATGGAAATTCGTCGTGCATTATGGCAGAGACCTGCAAGCTGCATAAGCGCTGATGGTCCGGGCCAGCACGGCGAAGCTCCACACACTTACCGGCTTTGAGTCTGAGTGTGTGTCGGGACCACTGGAGATATTCTTTGATGCTCCTGACGGAGCAGTTACTTCTACAGCAGGAACTGGAATTCTGCCGTCTTTTGCATTTCCTACTTCTCCATTTAATTTATCCGGACTACTATTGGCCTCTGTCTTGCTTGAATCTTTGCTGTCGTGCGAATGTGATGGGGAACTGATGGGTGTGAACTTGTGGATGAGGCCTTTCACGCTTCCAGATTGTGTCAAATTGGTCATTTTGATTGGCGTCTTCTTATTGACAGGTTGTTTCTTCTCGTTTTCCTTCAGGGCGATGTGTCCGTTTGAACGTGTGCCAGTGTTTTCTGAGCTATGCAATATGTCTGTTCTGTTGGTTTCCTGAGAAACACACCAACCTTCAGGTCAACACATACACAAGACTTTTCCTGTGGTAACAAACACTTTGTAATCATTTATAAAACCTGTGTCAATACCAGCTCTCTCTCTCACACACACACACACACACACTGTCTGGATGAATAGATGAATCAGTAGATGACAGACAGAGAGACAGACAGACAGAAACTACAGATCCCGAAGGAACTTTACACATCGACTTAGTCATAAACATAATTAAAAACAGTAAGATCTGGACAAACAGTAGTTAATGGGTAAATGTAAAAATGATAAACATGTGCTATGGGGACTTTCCATTGACAAAATGATTACTGTAGCTGTAGCTTCACCTAACCCTAATTTTAAAATTCTGTACTCTGTAACAAAAAAGCAAATGTTTTGGCTCTTTTAGTTTTTAAAATGAAGTTCAAATAAAAAAAGGACGAGCAACACTGTAAAATCACATTTTTTAAATCATATTCTTTTATCATTGAGTGTATTTATTCACATGCACTTAGAATTTGATCATAAGTAGATCCTACATTTAACTAATTATTCAAGTGGCCGTATAAATGGCATACTCTGATTTCATGGATCAGATTAAGGCCTAGAAATCAGATTAATAAATCTGAAAAAGAGAACTGAAATTTTTTCTCAGTAATTAGATTTTCCTTATTCCCTATAAATTACATTTGACCCAAGCTCTCTTTCTGATATATCATTTCTTGTTCATTTAAATGCTTTACCACAAGAATGAATGAGCAATGACCATTTTGTTGTAAGTAAAATCAGAACTGGACTATTCTTTGATGAATGGACAGTGTCTGCCTTGGCATGTCAAAATGAGTAAATGAAATGTCCTCATAATGGCTTATTATTTTTCAGTTACAAAGTGGCATTTAGCAGACGCCCTTATCCAGAGCTTATACAGTCTTACAATACAAGCAGTTGTGGGTTAGGCTGCCACCGTCCCTGTTACTGCATGTCACTGCTGCCAAATCATCATTGGGTGCTGCTAAAGGGCCAAAACCGAGGGCAGGAAGCGTGACGGAAAGCTCAGGTGGTGATTTGTCTACATCTGAGCCTTCACATTGTATTATTTAAATTTTCACATAGACAACAACGGAGATGTTGATTTGCAGTGGTATCAATGTCGGGAAGTACTGAACAACCCGAATAAGTTTTTCCAAAGTTGCTGTTTTATTAAACAACATTAAAATAATCTTTTCAACACTGTCTTTGGTATTATAGCAGCCCCTAGCGAGCTTTAGTGATACTGCAGGGTATGTAAATTATTTGTACATCATCCAAAGGGTATCACCATATGCTAAAAATGCATTTACAAAATATATATGATAATTTGCAATTCATTGTTGCCGTCACAGGGACACGGTTCATAAAAGCACTGTTATGGCTGCTTTAACAAATATACTTTGTATATTAAATATATATTAATATTTCATATATTATATATAATATTTACTTTGTATATTAATATAATAAATTTATATTACAGAATTTATTGCCAAGTCATAATGAAAGCGAGAGTAACAAAGCTAAATTAAATACGTCACAATGATAGGTGCTGGTAAATACACTGCTCCCAAAAATTATGGGATATCTAATTATGGGAGATTTTATTTATATAAAACAAGAGGGTAGTTTAAGTAACTGCTCCACCATCTCTTATTTACACACACCTGCCTTTAGGAGCATCCAAGCCAGGGAGGGATTTCTGGCACCAAATTGTGTTTACACTGACAATATTCTGTTTTTAAAAAATAAACATACAAATGTGTTCCTTTCAATTAAATAGCTGGCCTAGTTCATTGGGACGTTATTAAATAATAAACACAGAAACATTTTAGAGAAGTTTTTAGGTGAGTAATATTAGAAACAGGAAATAGCGTGATAGAAAACCTGTCATTTCTCACTGTCATCACAAAGATTGTGTGATAAGGTAAAATGCCAGACAGTCAGACATCCAAATAATAATAATACATTTCTTAATGACCAGATTCAAATACAGTCAGCCTGTGTCACATTCGGACTCTAAATGTGTCGTGTTTCTGACCTCCTTCGTCATCTCAAAGCTCAAAGTGAAATGTTTAGGCATGTTTCCTGCTGACATGTCGTAAAACGAAGCTTTTTAAATTATAATTAGGAACCACTGGAGGTTTGAAAATGCTGCAACATGAACCGTCATGTGGAAGGATGAACTGAATGCGCCAAATGTAATTGCATTATCACTTATTATTACATGGTTAATTAAGGGCTTAGAGTGAAAAGAAACAAGGTCAAATTCTAAATGCTTTTGCTTCTTCCTCGTAACATTATACAATAATTACAGGGTTTATGAATAAGGAAATAGTTTAATTAAAGAAAAAAAGTGTAATCTTCACAAGTTGAAATAATATTCATTGACCTTTAAATAGCTTTATATATGAAAAATGAAAACAATTTCAAATAGGCAGAAAGGGTCTTTATATTAATGAGCAAACAAAAAAATAATTACACTAATGGTAGTTGTTCAAATTTTCCAGTGTCCAGTGGATTACATAGATAAAATAATAATAACAATAATAACAATTAAAAATACAGTCCAGTACAGTCCAGTGTCCCGTTTCTCTTCCCCAGGGAGAGCTCTCTGAATCTGAGGAACAAGGTCTAGGACTGCTACACCCTGAGGGCCAGCTTCAGTGTTTTGTACTTATGGGGCTTAGAGGGATAATCACTTAATCTAGACTTTAATGTGATTATTTATTCAAAATATGATCTTCTTCTGATGAGAGTTTTATCAATAATCCCCCTGAGACAACAGAGTATAATCAACTGAACATAACCATGTGACAGCTTAATCACCTATAGGATCAGAATTTTAAAAGGACAAATGTGCTTGCTTTGCTAAATACACTCGTGGAAATCCCTGAAGCGTCTGTTAACGTGTTAATCCTGCCAACAAGCCTAAACAAATTTGTTGCATGCGAATTAGGCGAGGTCACCGTGTTTTTATGATCATCCACAATGCACCTCTTTCTGGGCTGCTTTTTTGGCTAGTGACCCTTAGCTACAACGGTGAAAGGGGCTTTACTGTACATCTGTCCCATTCCCACAGCAACAGTACACACACACACAAACTAGCGCTGTGCATAGCAATTGAAAAACAAGTACACAAATCTGTGTGTGTTCCTCAGGGGCCTAGTGAAGCAACATATGGAGCTGCATTCAAAGTGTTCTGACCTAAATAACAGTGATTCTATGCACAAACCCTTTATGTGTGTGTGTGTGTGTGTGTGTTTGTGTGTGTGTGTGTGTGTGTCGGGGGGTGGGGTGTCGCTGTGTGCGTGTCTGTTGCTGTATGTTACAGGTACTGTGGGATTTATCCTTATCTTATTCACCAAAACACTTAGATACACAAAACTGTTATTTATACTACTAATTATTTCTAAACCTACGATTAAAATGTATGCATTTACAAATGTGTATTCCTCAGCACATCATATTTCAACTGTTTGCATTCTGCAAGCACTTTGTTGGGCGAATTAATGCAAAACGGCAATTAATTATGTAGGGCAGTGAATGAAACTTGCCTCTGGCTGTCCACACTCAGCACATCTCCATTTTCTGTGTCACTAGCATTGACTTCCTTAAAACAGTCCAACCAGTCTGGCATTTAATGAATTCATTTTGCATTCAAGCAGAATAAATCTGTGCAGAGCAAACATTTTGCAAAAGGGCGTAGCACTTCTCTCATCTATCTTATCTATACCAGTGAAGGAAAAACCAAATACAGAACAAACAACCCATGAGTGTGTATTTGTCTCATAGTGAAGATGAACAGCCTGAGTATACAAATTAATTACCTGTAATTATGTATTTACTGTAATAGTTTTATTTGATAATTTGATAAGAGAAGAATCACTGAGTCGCTGAACCTAATCTTACACATAAGTTGCGACTCTGGACTAAGGACTCTGAGGTGTACAGAACACCCGTAGAGCAGTATAGATGTTGTGTAAAAATGGGTCAATGAAAAAAGACCTTTAAAAAAATCACATTCACTACGGCAGTACTGCACTCCCAGACCCAGATAATATGAGACTATATGGGTAATAAAGTGGGTGTGTCATTTGACACCCACACATTACAAAACACAATAAAGTAAAAGCAAATTAACTTTAAAATGTGTACATCTTCACGACTTCAGTAACACAACAAACCAATTAAACTACCATGAATAAAACAGACAGAAATACATTCTGTTGAACCTACTACCTTACTACTTACCTTTGATTAAACTGTTATAAAACTTTTATTTATAAAACTGTTGTGCATTGTTTATTGTTGGTGGTGCTGAGGTACAGTGCATGCAACCCGGAGATACCAGGGTCAAATCCCACCTCAGAGTCTTCTGAGTCACACAAACACACCCATTCTCTCCTTCCCTCGAACCCGCCTGTCATCCTTCGTGCAGCATGTACATTTTACTTGACTATTGTCTTAAGGTACTGCATTGTGGAATTGAGGATCCAGGGTTCAAATCCCACCTCTGCCAAGCAGCCACTGTTGGGTCCTTGAGCAAGGCCCTCAACCCACAACTTCTTAGATTGTAAGACGTAAGGTAAATGGCATATGTTAAATGACTGAATGTAAGTGTTTGCATATTTAGAGAGGTAATTACCATTCCGCCGTTCATCTGGTTCATTCCTGGCATTCCGTTCCTGGCAGTCAGTTTCTCGCTCAGGTGATCTAGTTTTGTGGTTTCCTCTTTGTATCTCTGAAAGTTTTCTCCCAGCATGCTCAGCAGGGCAACAAGGGCCTGCTCACGAAACTGAAGTCGCTCTGTGTGGACTGCTTTACCCAAAACACACCTCTGCAGGTCACACTCGCTCCCAGGGAAGCACTGCAATTCATGAAGCAATTTCATTACAAAAATTAATTGTAGCTCATAAGTCAGAAAGTACAGTGCTGAGAATAATTGTATTAAAGTTTAATCATGATATACATTGATTTTAAAACTGGATCATGCACATAAGCCTACAGTATACAGAATACTCTGTATAGCACATGCTATATAAGAGAAATTGTATTTTATAATGCATTTTGGGGTAGCACAGTGGCAGAACTCACATCAACACCATCAACACCTAGGGATGGAGTCAGACAGCATTCTTTGGGCAAACAATTCCATACACTTGTTTTAAAGGTCATAATGACACACTGGTAAATTTTTGCCTCTGCAGCAGGTTAACATGACTGGTCAGAGCATGAAAAGTACATTTGCAGGACTAGGAGAGTATTTTAAACTCACCTTGCAGAACTCTGAAGTAAGTCTTCTCTGTAAATGTTCAGTTTCAGTTTGTACGGACTCTTGATCAGCTGTTTCACTGTTCAGGATCTTCTGCTGCAGACGTACTGATCTCAACCTAAAAACACACACACACACACACACACACACACACACAAAATCAATTGACCTCACAGATGTTACAGATGGTATTAAACAATTTAGTAGGCCTTCATTCATTCTTTTATAAATAGAATAATCATAACATTACATAACAAAAACATAACATTAAATAAACGGGCTGGGAAGTAAATAATATTGACAATGTGATGCACTGGACAATGTTCTGCTAGGAAACCCTGGGTCCTGCAGATCATGTGGAAATATATACCTTAATGACAACAGCATTCCCTAATGGCAGTAGACTGATCCCACAAACCAAAAAATGCAGACAAAATGGTTTGAGGAACAAATCCAAGAGTTCAAGGTTTTCACTTGACCCAAATCTCAATCCAACTGGGCAGTTGTGCAACAAAGAAGTCCAATTCATGGCCCCACCAAGCAACTTTCTGGGCAGGTAGAACTAGGGAGGTAACTGGTAATATATTATCAATGTTCACGAGGCCTCCACTAGGGGGAGATGCGAACTCATAAAAATGTTTTAACGTTTGCGTGCGTGTGTTCTCTACTGTCCTCAATCATAGAGATAAAACACGTGGGCATGAGAATATGCCTGACTGGTTCTCAGAAACATTGACTTTCATTTAGTGAGGTTAAGGCGAGGGTTAATTGTAAGGTTTTTTATGTATGGTATTTACAGTAACATTTCATTTTATTTATATATTAAATGCTCAGTAAAATTATACAAATAATACAAACTTGTTTACTGATTTATTGACATCATGCAAGCAATGACAGCTATATCCATGACAGTATGAACTACAACTACACTAGTTAAACGCTCTCACACTGGAGCTATTTAGGGCGAATAATTAACCTAAAGTATGTCTTTGGAATGTCTGGGAAATCCGGAGTACCCTGAAAAAACCTACAAGGACATGAACAGTTCCCTCTCCCCTGTGCCACTCCTTGAGAGTGCTTAAGAAAAGCTATGCATGAAAAATGCACTGCTCAGAAAATTTTAAAGGAACACTTTAAAAATCACATTAGATCGCAATGGGAAGAAAAAAGAAGCAGAATACATCTTTTTATATGTACTGGGTAATGTGCTAGGAACAAAAACCTCCACTTTGGCCCCTACGTGCTTGTATGCATGCCTAACAACGTTGGATAAATCTGGACCTGGGCATCAGAGCACCTGACCAGTCTGTTCCAGTCGCCAGGATGTTCGGGACAATGTGGTATGGACTGAAACATAATGTCACAGAGGTGTTCTACTGGATATAAGTCAGGTGAGCGATGGGGTAGTCAATGGTATCAATTCCTTCATCCTCCATGAACTGGCCGCATTCTCTCCCAACATGAGACCAGGCATTGTCATGCACCAGGAGGAACCCAGGACCCACTGCACCAGCATAGGGTCTGACAATGGGTACAAGGATTTCTTCCCGATACCTAATGGCAGGCAGGGTGCCGTTGTCTAGCCTGTGTAGGTCTGTGCGTCCCTCCATGGATATGCCTCCCCAGACCATCACTGACCCACCACCAAACCGGTCATGCTGAACGATGTTACAGGCAGCATAACGTTCTCCACGGCTTCTCCAGACCCTTCACGTCTGTCACATGTGCTCAGGGTGAACCTGCTCTCATCTGTGAAAAGCACAGGGAGCCAGTGGCAGACTTGCCAGTTCCGGTGTTCTGTGGCAAATGCCAATCGGGCTCCATGGGGACGGGCAGTGAGCACAGGGCCCACTAGAGGATGTCGGGCCCTCAGGCCACCCTCGTGAAGTGTTTGGTCAGAGACATTCACACCAGTGGCCTGCTGGAGGTCATTTTGTAGGGCTCTGGCAGTACTCCTCCTGCTCCTCCTTGCACAAAGGAGCAGATACCGGTCCTGCTGATGGGTTGTAGACCTTCTACGGCCCTGTCCAGCTCTCCTGGAGTAACTGCCTGTCTCCTAGAATCTCCTCCATGCTGTTGAGATTGTGCTGGGAGACACAGGAAACCTTCTGGCAATGGCACCTATTGATGTGCCATCCTGGAGGAGCTGGACTGCCTGTGCAACCTCTGTAGGGTCCAGGTATCGCCTCATGCTAACAGTAGTGACAGTGACCCTAGCCAAATGCAAAACTGGTGAAAAAGAGTCAGAAAAGATGAGGAGGAGAAAAAATGTCAGTGGCCTCCACCTGTAAAACCATTCCTGTTTTGATGGTCGTCTCGTTGTTGCCCCTCTAGTGCACCTGTTGTTAATTTCATTAACACCAAAGCAGCTGAAACTGATTAACAACCCCCTCTGCTACTTACCTGACCAAATCAATATCCCAAAAGTTTAATTAACTTGATGCTATACTCTGATTACAAAGTGTTCCTTTAATTTTTTTGAGTAGTGTATTATTATCTTTAAAGACCCAAAAAAGATGTCAGCATTAACATTAGAGGTAAGTTGGTGTTTCAAGGTCA
>JAUZSU010128833.1:0-17033 GCA_034780255.1 Parotocinclus maculicauda | reverse complement strand
TCTTTATTATATATTACCGAATTGTGTAGGAATTAGTGAACAATAATGTCTGCTTCAGAAAAAGAAAGATGTAAAAAGAAATATATGTATTTAAAAATAACTGACTTTAGGTCAGTTGAGTTCAGTGGCGAATATGATTTGTGGAAAAGTTCATTGATTTAATCTTGAATTAATTCACTTACAGAAACAAGTTAGTGTGTCGTTGTGAATGAAGAACTGCCGTCCCTACTTTCCCGGCTATTAAAGGCTGTCCCTGGTGTCCCTGGCTATAAGAGGCCGTCCCTGTTTTTCCCGGCTATAAGAGGCCGTCCCTGGTGTCCCCGGTTATTAGAGGCTATCCCTGGTTTCCCGGCTATTAGAGGCCGTCCCTACTTTCCCAGCTATTAGAGGCCGTCCCGGTTTTACCGGGTTTTAGACTGTCCAGGTATTTTTGCTCGTCGCCCGTTAGAGGCTGTATTTTCGCTCGTCGCCTGTTAGAGGATGTATTTTCGCTCTCGTCACTCGTCAGAGGCTGTTTCCGCGTTCGTCGCCCATTAGAGGCTGTATTCGCACGTCGCCCTTAGAGGCTGTATTTTAGCTCGTCGCCCATCAGAGGCTGTTTCCGCGCTTGTCGCCCGTCAGAGGCTGTTTTCCCGTTTGCTCGTTAGGAGCGGTTTTCGTTTTCTTGCAGGGGGGGTTTTGGGGTTTTTTGCTTTATCGTCTACTTTTGGGACCCTTGGTCCCTACGCCGTTTGCGTATCATCGGCCCCCGCGCCATTTCCGGTGCCCTGGCCCCATGCCGTCTTTGTGTTTTTTTGTTTCTTTTATGATTTTGTTGACATCGGCTCCTTCAGGCTCCCAGGCCGACCCTCTGGACCCTACAGGCTCCCAGGCCGACCCTCGGGACCCTTCAGGCTTCCAGGCCGACCCTCGGGACCCTTCAGGATTCCAGGACGACCCTCGGGACCCTTCAGGCTTTCAGGCCGACCCTCGGGACCCCTCGGCTCCATGCCTTCACCGGGACCCGTTAGGTCTCACCCCCCTTCGCCCGTAACAGGTCCTTTGGGGGGCGGCACTGTCACGCCCCCAGGCTGCGTCACTCGGCGCAGCCGCGCGTCATTTATGATCCACAGCTGGGACTGCTCGTGCGCCCGTATGTAAGCTCGCGCTGAGCGTGTACAGGCGCGAAGCTTTGTTTGTGTTTTGACTTTGTTTTGGTTTAGTTTGGCTCTCATTCCTTTGTGTTTCTCATTTTATAATAAACTCCTGCCTGCCCTGCACCCAGCGTTTGCCTCCGCTATTTTCACCGCCAAGCCCCGCGTTACAAAATTAGACAGTATAAGGTTTAAGTCGTGCTATAAATAGCAGCAAACATAAATCCTAGTTTCATTCTACAATTTTATTCATTTGCCATAATGTTTAAAGAGAGGAAGTAGAGTAGCAATATAATCATCACCAGTGTGTTGATGAAGAAAAAACAAAACACTTGCATTGACTCCATAATGTAGATAAATAGAATTATAAACTGTGAAATGGTTCAATGCTACCATTTTCAAAGATATGGTGTAATAAGGAATTTAAATATAGCATTGAAGGGCTACACCATCCAATCACTCCCTCCATTTAATAAGGTCTGTTACATACATTTATACATCTATTCCCTGAAGCTTTACACAGGCAACATGGTATTTTAGCATATGTTATAAATCCAAATCCCCCCAAGCTCATGCAAGATTAATTGTTTATTTAGGAGTCAACTCCTGTGTTAGGGTTTGACTGAGGATAATTGCCCTGCAATGTACTCATAAAAAAGCTAAACCATTTCTTAAAGAGAATTATTAAGAGTCATAAAATCTGAAAGTATGCTCATAGATGATATGTATCTGTTCCCTTTCCCTTTAAGTCACTGTCACTGTACTATATTGTGTTTTGGATGACACCAAAGCAAACCACACTGCTTGATAATTCTGGCATTATTTGTAATCTGTGAGGAAATCAAAGCTCAAGTTAAGCCAACATAATAAGGTCATATACATTCTGAACCATTTCCATAGACAACATACTAAAATTCAACTTAAAATTAAAGAATCACTAGTGCTCCATTATTAAGCTAATGCATTTCAATTTCAACATTTATAACTTATAAATACTTTTATCATAAGATATCTTCCTGTCATCCCAGTCTCATAAATGCATCCCATGCATGTTGTGTGAGCAAGTGTTGACTGACATAGTGATGAATGTAGTTATATCTGCTCATGCTCAAATGCATTTGAACCCCCATTAATTCTTCAGGCATCAAGCAATCTCATCACACTGCTGTAATAGTAAAATCAAAATCCATAATTGCTTACTGTGGAATAATTTATTCATCCACTTTGGATTTTGCTGCAGTCTCTGCTTTTCTGACCTGTGCTCCTAGGCTTTCTATAGAAGGGAGGTGTAAAACACTACAGGTAGGTATCAAAGCTATTAATTATGATAAAACTTAAGTATTCTACTGACAAATCCTTTAATTAATCACGTAATCAGATTAAGAAGAATAAAATAAGGCATTGCTTAAAATGAATAACTAACTGGTTTCCTTTTTGGAAATATATTTCCTTTTATTGCTTAAATTACATACAATATTGTTACGAGATGTGGTAGGACCCAAGGATGCGGGATAGACGGAATCCCACGACGTATAATAATAATGGGGAAATAATATAGAAAATCTAAAAGGGGATTAAGAGCGGAGCGAAAGGCTCCAGAACACAAAAAAAACAAAAGGATGAAATGGCGTGCCGCTTGTGTTGCGTCCCGACAGGGACCAACAGGCGAACTGATCGCGAGGGGGCGCCGAAGCGCCAACGGGGCAGGCGTGCAGAGAGCCACGGAGGTAGTCAGAACGCCAAAAGGCGAGCATATAAGCTCGGTGCGCGCTTGTAGCGCGAACGCAAACAGATCGCGAAAGGCGCCGAAGCACCAGGGGGGCGAGCATGAGCTCGAGCGCACGTATGGCGCGAGTAAGCCGAGCCGGGGCGCGTCCCATTCAGGACGGGCAGCCAGCTGGAGTGAGGCTCGTTGAGTGCCGACGGCGGAAAAGCGTGAGCTCAGGCGTGCGAGGAGCGTACGAGTACGGGACGGGAGACCCTCAAAGTGCCCCTCTATCCCTAAAGGTGCGCGTAGGGGCGTGAGCGCGCCGGTGATCAGGCAAGCGTACCGAATGAAGAAGACCTGGCACCAAACAGCCCTAAAACCAGCACCTAAATAGCAGAAGAAGAAGCTGTTCGGAATCAGGTTGTAAATTGGACACTGGATATAAACCGCCTCACCGATTGCTCTGTAATAGCCACCGGCGAGGGCGGCTGAACACTCTGGGGCAAAAGATAGAAACCCTAACACAAATAACTGCAGAGCACAGACCAATAACTAAACAAAAAAGAACATACAGTAAATACCCCACTACCCCTCACACACACTTGTCTGTGCCATAAAAATGTTTATTAAATCAACAAACTGTGTGTTATCGAATTAGTGATTATGGAGTTGCAAGGTTTTACCATTTAATCTTTACAGTACTAATAGAACTACAGCTCTTTATGTCAAGAAGGCAGTGCGACAAAAGGTTTTATGGATGCTATTCTCTGTAGTTTTTACAGCGTTCTCCAAATGATTGGGGGCCAACCAATTAAAACATTTATATATTTAGAAAGTATATAAATTTGAAACTCACAAAATTCAGAAGATGGCATTTCTCTCATGTTGCACAGTGATGATGATGATAAGGCTTTTTTTTAGCTTGTTTGTTTTTAAGGGTATAACAATGATTTCATAATAACTCCAGCCTGTCACCAGCATAATACAGTAAGTCATGAAAGAGTGTTGCATGCATGAATACCTTGGCAGTAATCACCTATCTAATCACCTGCACCTATCATATGTACTACACCATCCAACCAGGATTTTGTTCGTTCTATTAAATATAGAAATTGCTTCTGAAGCCAAACTGCATACTATGTGACCCAGAAGAATTGTCATTAAATTGATCAGTTGAACTGAACTGAACTGTGTCAACTTTCCCCAAAAAACGTGCAAGTATTGGGAGTATGCTTATAGGTTATTAGTTACTAGCTTTAAGACGGTCATTTAATAGACAGATTAATTAAATGAACAATAGAACGGTTAGGATATTTTAGTATTTAAATAAGTGTGGTATGGAGTTGAAACCCTAAATTTAGAGTTTCTTAGAGTGCTGATAACTTGATACAAAGGCAGCAGCTGGGGACAGACTTTATCACTGACCATGAACAGATCCCAATCCTTTTAACCAGTTTCCTTTATTAAAAGATTTTAGATTATGTACAGGATAATTAAAGAAACTATTGCAGTTGAAGTAATTGAAATGTTTTTTAGATCTGAACGGGTAGCTGAAGATGAACTTATTCTTACAATATTACTTTTCTCCATTAATTTACTGTTGCTTTTTGCCTTGTTCATTACCTAAATATAAACCACATTTTTGGCTCATTTCAGTTTTGAAATATTTTTATTCTGCGAGTTTTTATTATGTCTGTGTCTCCCCTAGACTTAATAACTTTCGTTAATGCTGCTCAGGTTTCCATAAAGTTTCATTAAACCAAGATAAATCATTTATATTCTTAGATTTTCTTTAAATGCTCACAGTAATTTTCCCTCACTAAACATATTTTAGAAGTAAAATGATTACAGCCATGATCAAAATTTTCAGACGAAAGTATAGCATCCAGCTCAGGCCTTTCATTGCATGTTCAAAAGCGACTTGAATGCTTTGTGGTATACAATGAAAAATAGTCATTTCCTAAGTGACTAGAGTTTTAGATCATAAATATCATCAAATAAACCGGTAATCAAGTTATTTTCTTTAGGTTTATTATTAAATCTAATAATTCACGGGCAGTACGGTGGCTCGGTGGGTAGCGCCGCTGCTTCACAGCAAGACGGTTCCGGGTTTAATCCCAGGGTGGAGCGGCTTGGGTCCTTTCTGTGTGGAGTCTGCATGTCCACCCCATGTCTGCTTGAGTTTACTCGGGGTGCTCCGGTTTCCTACCAAAGTTCAAAATACATGGGTGTTAGGTTAATTGGTGTCTCTAAAGTGGCCCTTAGTGTGTGGTTGTGTGCATGACTGTGTGCGCCCTACGATGGATTGGTGTTTAATCTAGGGTTGTTCCTGCCCTTGCGCCCAGAGTTGCCGAGTGGGCACCAGCTGGCCTGCGACCCTGTGAGATTTTCCTTGTTACATTTTTCAGTGCTCCAGAGTGCTTTAGAGTATTGTAGTGTGTATGTTACTCAAATTTAATTTAAACTACAGTTGGGCAAAGTCATTAACATAATATATTATGTTAATAGCATTATATTATAAATGTTAACATATAAAAGTGAAGCGCTGTGAATACTTTCCGGATGCACTGTAACATATTATCATAAAACATTAACATATAAATATTATAATAAAGTTTTTAATATATCATGTAATTTCTTGAATAATGGGTTAAAAGTGAAAAACAAAAAAGATTATTTGCGTGACCATGGCGTCTCCTTACTACATTTCTCAGCGCTCATCACTACTGCCATGTGGCTGCCTACATCATGCACTGCCAATTTCCTCATTAAAGTGCTGGAACGTTCCGTGTATAGTGCGTATACTACGTATTGCTTGCCCGGGAAAATTCTAAATTCTAAATCCATTTACCATTTATGCTTACTGTGTATCCATGTTTATAATCGGATTCCCAAGTCAAAATCATTGTAAATTAAATATTTGTTTACTCAATGAGACATCTGCTGCTCATATGATCACCAAAAAATCCTGCCTATCTTTTCCTATGTTTTGTTATTTCTAATTTTCTTTGTTAAGCATTTAATATGCCACACATTCAAAATCATTTTCCCAATTCTTTCTGGATTAGTTTGCTCTTTTTAAATTGTTTTTAAAACTCTTTTTTCGTACATTTCAATACTCAAATAGTTTTTTGTTTTTTTTACTGTTGTAAAAGAAATATAATTGAGTAAGTCACTATCTTTACAGTTGCAAAATTGCCAAACTGTACATGGTAGTTGAATTGACTGAACATCTGTTGCAAGTACTGCAAACAGCGATTTGTTACAGTGGCAATTATTTTATTACCGCACACCACTTATCCACCAACTCTGCCTTTCCAGTAATATTCTACTACCTCACCATTGTTGACTTTGCCTATAATCATTCTTCATTATGTAAAAATCAATATAATAATGCACATTAACGGGTAAAACTGTTTTTGTGTGTCTTTTCAATTACATGTAGTACAATCTGTACAAATGAACTGTACTTGTGTTGATGCACTTATACAACTCTTCGTCATATTGTTTAAAAAAGACTACTTACTCAGGTGCAATGTCTAGAGAAGGATTAGTTACACATAACTGTTCTGAAACCGAGTGTTTCAGCTTTGCTGCCTTTCATCAAAGACAGATGTTTAAAGGTACTTAGCGCTCTCTCATTACACCAGAGCTGACAAACTATTGAGTCTGAGAGAGTATGAAAGCTTTTGTCAGGAGCAGCTAAGATCTAAACACTAAAGGATTTGTCAGATCAGACAGAGAATATACTCAAAAACAAAAATAACAAAGCATTATTGATATTGCATGCTGTGTAAAAAAAACATCTTGAAAGGAAAATAATACAAAAGCAATACGTCCAAAAATTAATAATATGCAGTTCATTCTAAATGTAGAGCTGCAATGATTTTAATTATATTGCTTTTGTTTTGGATTGGAAATTTAAGGCTATATTAGCTAACAAGTAAGCTTGTAGTTTACTGATATAAGCAATGCTGAAAGATTGTGCATTAAGAAATTAAGAATTTACTTGTTAAGCCTTAATCAAAGCCAGGTATAAACTCTGAATCATTAAAGGTATATGCTGCCATCCTTTATCTTCCCCTTAATCCACATTTGTTCGTGGGCCAGCCAGTGCCCCAACCCAGCAACTCCCTAGACGAAGTGCCAATCCATATACAAACACAGTCAATCACAAGACACCAATTAACCTTACACGCATGTCTTTGGACTGTGGGAGTACCCGGAGTAAACCCACGCCACTCCACCCTGGGATTGAACCGTGGACCTTCTTGCTATGAAGCAGCAGTAATACCCACCAAGTCACAGTGCTGCAATAAAGATATTTATTGGAAATAAAGATATTTCATTCTCAGGTTACAAAAGCTCATATATACTAAAACTAAAGTCTCACTTTAACATTGTTCATACTTGCGGTGATGTTTGTTGCATCACCCACGGGGCTCACATTAAATCAATGTAATAGGGATCAGACCTGGCCTCCTTATACTTTATATAAATCTGAAAATAGCCTAGTGTACATTAAGTAATACATTTATAAATTGGAAGCCACTTTATAGACACCCTTTATATACACGGTACTGGGCGAAAAAGAGCCAACATTAAGCTTTAAATGGTCCACTGGATGTAGCTGTGGTTAATTGTTGAGTTAGGGGATAAAATCATAAAAAGATGTATATGTTTAATATGAAAGTCTTTTTTTCTTAAAAGATTAGTTGTTAGTTGGCAACCTGCCTCAGTTCATCAGGCTCATGCTTTGGCCTGGATAGAGTCCAGAACCCTAAAGACAATAATATTTGGACTCACATTACAGTGGACAGACACTGATCTTGCAATTTTGGAATATTTCAAAATGAATATGATGCGATTACAATAATAAGCTTTGATTTCATTTTATTAAACAAGATCACCAGAAAAGCAAATGAAAAGTCAATGAAAGATTGATAGATTACGCAAATGAGATGAAAACTCAATTATGGTGATTGAGTAGCAAGTGGGGGTGAACAGAAGCATGTCAAACTGGACCAGAGTGCCACACATTGAATATATATATACTATCTGGCCAAAGGTATGTTTATACCACTTCTAATTAGTGTAAAGAGACATGGCAACAAAATGTGTTACACTGAAATCCTCAGTGTCTCAGCATAATATTTTAATAGGTTTCCACCTCAATTCAGCTTTCCATTCTGCTATCCTAAAAATAAGATCTATAAAGGAATCATTTGCCAACTTTGATAGAGAACTTGGCAGACATGCACTGAGCCTTTACTTTACTCCATTAGGCACCACTGAGATTTGGAACAACAACAGTGAGTCAGGGCTTATCATCTAACACCAGTGCCTGACCTGACCCGAAAGTGATGTTCCACAATCTACTGGAATCTACATCCATGTTTTGGATGATGTAGTTTATATAGTCTATGTAGTTTGTGTACATGTATGGCAGCTTCAACCTGAAGGGTGGCAGCTTCAACCTGATGCCCCAGTGAAGTTGACCCTTCTACGGTCCAGAGAAGCTTGATCAGAAATCATGTTTTTGGAAGGGTAGCAGCCAATAAATTACTTCTTTGGAGATTTCACACTTTTTCCAGATGAAAGGGTTTGTGCTTTTTTACATTTACATACTTATTTTCTATTCCTATGTGCATCATAATAATGAGAAAAAAGTATTTATTTAAGAAGAAGAAATAAAACTGAGAAATATTTATATGGTCATTATACAGTTGCCTAAGATTGCAAAATATTGCATGTTTTAATAGGTGCAAATTACTGATGAGGCAATGGAACAAAAGTGTAAAAGCTTAACTACCTATTGATTCTAAAATATCGCAAATCAATAAACAATCTTACAATAAGTTACATGCAAATGTATACCCCCCCTTGTTGTATAAAAGATTTACAGCCAGTCTATGTGGTCCCCAGACTAACTGTCTGACCTGTTTCAACTGGACAATCCACATCACACACAATGGATTTTGGAAGTGTGTTTTGATTCGGCATTGTCTTAAGCTGCCTGTGTGTCCATGGTGTGTTTGCAGTGTGCATGTGAGGAGGACAGATAAAGTGGGTACAGAGGCAGCATTTCATCCCATAGAGGAGTACATGCTGCATGTGGAGGAGCAGTTTGAACTCATCTCCCAACGTACACAGGTGGACAAGAAGAGAGTGTACTTGGCAACTGACGACCCCTCACTTTTACAGGAGGCCAAGTCCAAGTGAGTAAGATAAGAAGTATATTTTGTGGGTGATGTGAGAATGTCTTGATATTGGCTCACTGGTTAGTTCGCAGATGGTGAAATTAGTTATTTGTCGAGCTGTCTTTAACAGTAACTGACGTCCAGCATAGTTTGCAGTTTAATGCCTTTTGAGCAACCTGCCTTTTCACTAACACTTCGGTTAGCTGACTTACAATTGATACATTCGTACAATCCAGGCTACTGTGTGTTAAGGGCCTTGCTCAGGGACCCAACAGTGGCAGCTTGGCAGAGGTGGGAGTTGAACCCTGGACCCTGGTCCAAAGTCCAATACCTTAACCACTAAGTTACTACTATAACACTGTTTTCAAGGCCAAAACATATGAAGTGACATAGACTGTAAGGTTGGTGGTTCCTGTGTTTTGACTCCAAGTGTAGTTTGTTTACTCATTTTTAACATCAGTCATGTTTCATTAGATAGTGTGCTAACTTGCTTTGTGGCACTAGCACGCATGTGCAATACTCTATACTACTTGGCTAAATAATGCAGTGAATATGTGAACTCTTAAGGCATGTTTTTAAGTGTTTATTGTAAAAAAAATACTCATATTTAAAACTCATATAAATATAACTCACACTCCTAATGGCCACTGTGTGTAATTCTCTCTCTCTCTCTCTCTCTCTCTCTCTCTCTTTCTCTCTCTCTAAATGTTTTAGATACCCAGATTATGAGTTCATCAGTGATAATGCCATATCATGGTCAGCAGACCTTCATAACCGCTACACAGAAAATTCTTTAAAAGGAGTCATCCTGGACATCCACTTCCTGTCCCAGACTGATTTCTTAGTCTGCACCTTCTCATCACAGGTACAAACACATCATGACTTTTCTATGATTGGGCAGGCACAGATGCCAAACCCTCACTGGAACAGTCTTTAGCCTTCACTGGGACTGACGGATACAAAGGCCATTCCCTTTTCACCGAGACTTGCTGACACCCAGACCATGTCACATTCACCGGGACTGACAGACACAGGGGTCATGCATTCTTCACTGGATCTGACAGACACAGAGGCCACATCTCCTTCACTTCAACGGACAGACACACAAACCGTACCTGTTTTATTAGAACTGACAGACACACAGACGACATTAGTGAGCCTGACACAGAAGCCATGTCACCTTCACTAGGACTAATGGATAGAGAGATGCAAAGTCATCTTCATTTGAACTAAGGTACAGTGAGGAGCAAATTCACATTAGCCCTGGTCACATATTTGGGAAGACAAAATGCAGCTACATTTTCATTTAGTCATTTAGCAGATGCCCTTATCTAGGTGACTTACTACTATCTTACTATCTATCTTACAATAAAATCAGATGTGGGTTGAGGGTCTGGCTCTAGTACCTAACAGCGGCTGTATTCTAATACTTTGACCAATATCATCATCACAGTCTTAAAATGCAATACCCTACTTTAGTCTTTAGGATTGTTATTTTTGTCATTGCACTTGTAAAACTTGTAAAAAAAGAATACAGGTATACACTATTTGACATTTATACGATCAGCGTCCATTTGGCTTAACGATTATGCTAGGGTTCGTACCTTTCGCCCCGGAGCGTTCGGCCGTCCTTGCTGGTCGCCATTACAGAGCAATCGGTGAGGCGGTTTATATCCAGTGACCCATTTACGACCTGATTACGAACAGCTGCTTCTCCGGCTATTTAGGCGCTGGTTCTAGCGCAGTTCATGGCCAGGTCGTCTTACTCCACTGACCACCGGCACGCTCGCGCACTTGCGCGCACCTTTAGGGATATCTGGTTACGTCCTGGGGCTTTTAGTGCTGACAAAAGCGTACGGGGGGACCCCCTGAGATATTTAGTGTTTTAGGGGCACTTTGAGGGTCTCCCTTTCCGTACTTGTGCGCTCCTCGCACGCCTGAGCTCATGCTCTTCCACCGTCGGCACCCAACGAGCCTCACTCCAGCCGGCTGCCTGTCCTGAATGGGACGCGCCCCGGCTCGGCTTACTCACCGTGATCCTTTTGCATTCGCGCTACAAGCGTGCCCGTGCTTATATGCTCGCCTTTTGACGCTTTGGTGTCTTCCGTGATTCATTCGTGCCCGTGCTATATGCGCGCCCAAGCTCACACTCACCCTCTGGCTTTCGGACTACCTCCGTGCCTCGCCACTTAGGAGACATCCCAAATCGTGCTCTCTGCACGCCTGCCCCGTTGGCAGAAAATAATGCTGCATATCCATGAACAGATGTAGGAGATAGGGAGCCGTAGTTTGTTTATGTGTGTGCTTAAGCGTAACCAGAGACTGTGTAACTTGATTAATGTTTAGAGATTATTTCTCATGTTTGTGCGTATGACTTTTCGCTACTTATTTCTAACAAGTTGTAAATGGTGTTTGCATGTGTAGTTGCCTGTCCTATTGTAAGTAGTACTCCTTTCTTTGTTCCTGCACTACCTACATATTCTCATTAACCTATAACTATAACCTATAACTCTTTCGTGTTGTTCATAATATGAATAATATGAATTCATATGGCTTCCGTCAAATAAAAGTATTAGGTCGCCTTTGAACACAGTGGCAGTAGGGATGCTGTGTGGATGGTTACTTTCTACTCATGTTTTCATCTGTATCTCTGATGCATTTACGTATTGTTTGCAAACAGTACTTGAGAAAATACTATTTATATTTACATTACAGTAGCATATAAGGACTTTTTTTCAATTCATTTAACATCCCTGTCATTTAACGGTGCATACCTGTACAGTAAGAGTTAGGAAGGGTTCAGTGCTGAGCCAACATGTACAGGGCAAATTTTTATAATATGAAAAGCTTTCATAAAGTCACATGTTTATGTACAATGGCAAAGAAGACAACATTCTATTTTGTACCGCCAATGTATTTTGAATACAGAATTCACTAGTTCATTTGTCTCTCATCAGGTGTGCCGGGTGGCCTATGAAATCATGCAGACACTTCACCCAGACGCTTCCTCATACTTCTACTCTCTGGATGACATCTACTATTTTGGCGGACAAAACGCACATAACCAAATCGCCATCTATGCGCACGAGCCCCGCACAGCTGAGGACATACCGCTGGAGCCAGGAGACCTCATTGGTGTGGCAGGAAATCACTGGGATGGTTATTCCAAAGGACTGAACCGCAGACTGGGACGCACAGGTCTCTATCCATCATACAAAGTTAAGGAGAAAATTGAGACAGTGAAATACCCCACCTATCCAGAGGCAGAGAAGCTGCTAAATTCATAGACTGACTAAAAGAGACAGAAAAATCCAGAGACAGACAGAATGAGACAAAGTGATCCACCGAGACACCAGAAAAGACTGATGCAGGGAAAGAACATGAGAGACAATGTGAGAATAATATTTTATTTTCCTGCATACAGGCTCTTGACAGAATAGATCAAATCCACAAAGACAAACACATGCTGTGGACATGTAACTGGAGACAGAAAGAAATTAAGAACAGCAAAAAGACAGACGGAAGGACAAAGAGCAACAGACGAAAAGTGACAAAGGGACAAGTTAGAATGGAATTTGTAGAAAGGAAGATTAAGTGGAACAGGGAAACGCAAAAGGGATTAAAGAAAAGAAACTAATGAGATTGACAAAGAAATTGAAAAACAGAACCATACAGAATGGAATACAGGATGTCAAAAAACAGAAAGAAACAAAGATGCAATGAGAGAGGCTGGGGGGAAACAGAGAAAAGAGACGGAAATAAATATTCGGTCAAAATAAGAAAGAAAGCTGGAAAAAGACAACTAAATATGTAAGGCAGACTAAAATAGAAAGATAGATGGAGACACAAAAAGACTGCGATAGAAAGCAGTAAGTGAATAAGAGAAACACTGAAATAAATTGAAAGTGACACGAAAGGTGCAGAAAAGACAGCAGAGGACAAAGAAGACAGATAGAAGTCAGACAGAAGAAGGAGAAAATGTCAATGAGGGATTGTCTGATCTACCCCAAGAAAGATAATCTACTCATGTTACGGTAAACTGGGTAAAGATAAATGAATAAGTGACAATTTGTCAGCATGTACAGAGGTTACTGAGATTAGAAAGACAATCCACAAATATTCACAGACTGCGGACATGTGTATGTAAGTGTGGGTATGCTATCTCAACACAACCTGATATGACTCTGACATCGATGGAGCAGCGCACCTCGAGTTAAGGCTCTTTGGACTCAGGACAACAGCTGAGAGCCATTTACTGTTATGATTTTTTTTGTGGTATTACTTGAGGTGTCTTCATTTTTTTTTATCTCAATGATTTGAATGGTTCAAAACAACTTCGGAAAATGTTAAAAGTAGGAAAGTACACATAGAAGTATGTATTTACATATAGAAGGCAAGAGAAAAAAACTAAAGTAAAAAGGAAAATTAAGCTAGAAGCAAAATTATGGAACTACTATGAAACGGAGAAATGGGTAGACATGGGAACTAGGTAAAAAGAAATGGAAACAAGAAGTTAAATTGCACTGAATAACGACACAAGTAGAACTAGGTAGCTAAGACACTAGCAGGGAAACTAGTAACAAAAAGTAAAGGAAATGGGAAATCAGGATACTAGGAACTCTAACTAAGGGTGTGTTCATACTTTGGATGGTTTGGCTGAATTAAAATGATCTCTGGTGTGGTTGCTTTGTTGTCATTTGAAGAAGTGTTCGCAGTGTCATCTGAATATTGGTGTGCACCATAAAAGCGAACCAAAACCCCCTTAATAGGTGAATTTCGACTGATGTATAAACCAGTGGAGGACAGTAATGAAGTAAATAGATAAAACAAAGCAGTTCATTGCTATACTTTGTACAGTAATACTGTATATCATTTTTTAAATCTTTTTTTTACTTAGGTATTTCCATTTTTGATGAGTTTACTTATACTTGAACACCATTGCATTTCAATGTCTAAAAAACTTCTACTCCACTACATTACGAGAAACTGTTCGTCCACCACTGGTATAAACGGACAAAAGACGAGTAATAGAACTAAACACGTTACAAAAAGCAACACTTAAAAAACACTTAACATAACATATATAACTTGACATAATCGTTACCAGACAAATGTAATCCTGGTTATGTTAAAAAGAACTGATTTCATTTCAGAACTCTGCAGCAAACCTGGTTCGACAAGTTCAGTAGCAAAGCCGTACATTCAGTATGGCTGCATTTTCACAGCAAAGAACATCAAATCCGATTTTCTAGCCAATTATGATTTTTTTTAAGCTGTTCACACTGTTTTTAATGTGACCTCTTTCCAACAGTTAACGCTCCTAAACTGGTACGCATGTACAAAAGAGCATGTCTACTGTCATGTATTTTTTGGCAAATGCTATACCTGTTGGACAGCACTTTTTAAAAGTTACTTTCTAAATAAAATTGACATTGGCGCCTGTGTCACATATGACAAAGATAGATCAGATTTGAGCCACTGGTACATGCTGTGTGAATGTAACCTATTTGATCTTATCCATTTGACATTTGTTTGCACATTTCCGTTTGATTATAACATCTCTAAGCAAACCAGAATTAAAATGCGACAACATATCGTTTTCTGCTTTGGTCCAAAGCAAGTAAACCGAACTGCAAGTATAAATGCACCCTTTGAAAATGAAATGTAGGAGACTTAAGAACTGAGGAAAACAAAACATCCTGTATGACTCCCAGTTTTTCCAGTGCTGTTAAGGTGTAAAGATGCAACATTCAAGTTCTATTTATTTACATAGCTTTTGTCAACTTCAAGTTTAATTGCCTAATTAAAGTTTGTCTGTTACATTATGTTCATTGGTGGTGGATGTGATATACCACTGTTTTCTAAACACAGACATTGCTGACATCAGCGTTTTGACACATAATTCTGTCTTTTTGTGAAACACACACTGAATAGACAGTCAACACTGAACATGTCCATGGTGCAACACTCTTTTTCCTATTTTTTCCAATCGAAATTTTCACATTTATGATCACATATAACCAACTTATCAATTAAACACACATTAGAAAAGCATAAGCTGTCCAGAAGCTGTTTTACAGACCGGCAGGGAGTCAAGGTGCCTTTTTCATAGTAGGTTCTTTGTACTTAAGCTTCAAAATGCTGGATCCACTGATTTATTTGTTGCAGAAAATGCTGTGCAGGATGTTCCAGTTTCCTTCTGCTTTTCCCAATGAGGTTCACAATGAAATATAGAATATCCACAAAATAACCAGTCACTCACATGAAAGCATACTCACAGACTCTGACACTGTAGTATTTTAAAACACTACTCATGCACATTATGCTAATTTACTGGGCTCTAGAACCAGAAATATCAAGTTTACCCCAAAGTTTTGTAAGCAGTTGATCGGCCTAAGCTCCACAGCAGTTGCAATGTCAAAAATATTTGTATGTTTAAATTCACAGAACAGTCATAGTTTCTACCAGGAACGTACGGTAGAATAATCATCAGATCATAAACATCAATAAATGTAGGCATGATCATACAGACCCCAATTAAAGAGATAAGATGAATATATTGTACATAGCTATTTATTGATTAAGGAAAAAGATCCTATGTAACATAGCTGTGGGTGCTAAAAGTATGTGAACCTTGTGTGACCTCCTCGTGCAGCAATAAATGTAGCTGAATGTTTCCAGTAACAGTTGATCAGTCCTGCACAGCGGTCTAGAGGAATTTTAGCCACATGACCTTTTGCAAACTACAGACACATACAGTATCTCACAAAAGTGAGTACATTTTTGTAAGTATTTCTTTTCATGGGACAACACTGATGATATTACACTTCGATCCAATGTAAAGTAGTAAGTCTACATCTTATTTAACAGTGTAAATTTTAAATCAACACACAACCATTACATGTCTAAACCACAGGCAACAAAAGTATGTGGAAAAAAAGCCAATTTGTGCCCAAAGTGTCAATATTTTGTGTGGCCACCATTATTTTCCAGCACTGCCTTAACTCTCTTGGGCATGGAGATCAGCAGAGCTTTACAATCTGCCACTGAAATCTTCTTCTACTCCTCCATGATGACATCACGGAGCTGGTGGATGTTAGAGGCCTTGCGCATCTCCACCTTCCATTTGAGAAAGACCTACAGATGATCAATAGACTTTAGGTTTGGAGACATGCTTGGCCATTACCCTCAGTTTCTCTAGCAAGTCTTGGAGGTGTGTTTGGGGCCACCTTTATGTAGAGAAACAATTATTTTTTTCAGATCCTCTTTGCCATGATGTATCATGTTGAACTTCCAGTGAGCAGTATGTGAGAGTATGAGAGCGATAACACCAAATTTTACACCCTTTCTCCCCATTCACACCTGAGACCTTGTAACACTAACGAGTTACATGATACCAGGGATGTAAAATGGCTAATTAGGCACAATTTGTGGATTTGGGAGTTATTTTGAGGGCACAGCAAATTTACACTGTTCAATGTTCTACTGATGGTACACTCATTAACATTAAAAAACATTAGAGGGTTGTAGTTGCATAAATAATACACTAAAAATGTGTTGATCAATCACACCTTCGGGAGTGGGTATTAGTGATCATAAATTTCCTCTGTTTGTAAACAATCTGTTTCACTGTGCATTGGTGGAATCCAAACTCTAAGAGATTTTGAAACGTTCTCCAGCTTGATGAGGATCCATGAGCATACACTTCAACAAATGTCTTCCATGAGCCATCCATGTTTTGGATGGTTAACAGGGTGCACACACCATATTGTCATCCCATTGACTGAAAACACCTGACTTTCCCTTAAACTAACTGCTACTTCTAGGGGTTCACATATTTTTGCCACTCAAAGATAATACTGTATAATTTTCCCGCAATTAGTATGAACAAGTATTCTACAGGGGTTAGACAATAAAACTGAAACACCTGGTTTTAGACAAAGGTTTTTCTATAGCAGCCTGGCCGTGTATATTGACCCTGTGGATCCCGAC
>JAUZSU010128822.1:0-17034 GCA_034780255.1 Parotocinclus maculicauda | reverse complement strand
ATCGGACCAGCCGGTTATTAGGACCAAAACGATCGCGTCCCGATGTGGTCCCATTAACCGGAATCGACTGTATATTTTTCATTCTTACATGTACAGCATTTTTCGGATGCCCCTATCCAGAGTGAAATACAAATAATGCTGGCCATAGCTCTTAATCTGCTGTGGTGAGATTTGAACCCTGAACCTTCTGATTAGTGCCTACTGACGTAATCACTGCACCCACCACTTTTAACTGACCTTATTAAAAGTGTCATTAACCCTAACCCTAATAAGTTAAGTTCCAAGCCTCGATCTGCAGATCTACAGAGCAGAACCTTGGACGCTTGGGCCATTTGGGAGCCACGCGGTCCCTCTTTGAACCTCAGTACCTTCACCTTCATGGAAAATTCATAACAGCAAATTTCATACATCAAAACCTCCCACTGTTATTCCCAGGATGGAGTTATATTTAAGGAGTATAGGTCACAGCATTTTTTTGCAGCACCTCTGGAGAATTTCAGACCTGAGAATTATGGCTCGGGTGAAGCAGGTGCAGGCATTATTCATGCTCAAGCACCAATCAGAAGTGGTACGAGGTGCAGTGGAGAGAGACTTCTGACAAAAACGCCAGGCTCATTCTCCAAGTCTTTGGCCTACTTGTCTAAACTTGAGGAGGAAGGACATTTAATAGTGTGTCATAGTTGTTTTTTTTTTTTTTAATGGAGTGTATTCATTAAAATTCAGTGTAACTGAAGACCATTTGTAGAACAGACTTGCAAATAGTCTTCTCTTGTTCAAGTGGCTTTAATTTAACATCAGTGTCTGTTTGTATGATTTCTTGAGTGTGCTGTTTTAGTCCTGACCTAATCTTATGGTTCTATAACATGCTATTTTATCCTCATAAAAGTTTTAGACTATTGTTCTTACTAATACTTACTAATTGTTCAAGGATAGCTCGAAGTATAAATATTTTAAGATATATTATGATAGCTGCTGGAGTCAGAAGTGTAGACACTCCTGCTTAAAAATTGTCATGTTTTATTAAACAATTGTGCTGACAGCCTACATAAACACTAGTGGGACATCTTGAAAGGTCCCCAAATATACAAAAAGTCACACTAAATATACTGCTTACAAAAATTGAAATGAAATATTCCCTAATTTTTTTAATTATTTTTTTATATGTAATAAATACTGCATTTACTACATACATACTCCATATAAATGTTCTGTATTTTTTGTTTGTATTCGAAGAAAATTATATATGGTCATGAGCAGCACTGAGGCTCGGTGGGTAGCACCGCTGCCTCACAGCAAGAAGATCCCGGGTTTAATCCCAGGGTGGAGCTGCCTGGGTCCTTTCTGTGTGGAGTCTGCATGTCCTTCCCGTGTCTGCGTGGGTTTACTCTGGGTACTCCAGTTTCAGTCCATAAACATGCGTTACATCGGTCATTCACTCTAAATTGGCATCGAAGGCATTTGAAGGTGTAATGGCCTGCCCACCTAGTGGTGGTGGTGGTGTTAAATAATGGCTAAAACACGCTGCAGTGTGTATAAGGCGTCTGACAGATTGGTCAATCAAGGTGATATATGGTAGTTATAATATTGCTACAACAAGGTATCTGTAAAATATCAAATTTAATGATGGTCTGAGACTTTTGCACAGTACTGTAAAAAGTGGCATATAAAATAAGAAAACTTTCATCTTTAACCTTTAAACTGCACTTGTGCTCTGTTAATTGTGTCTTGTTTGTGTAAATCACACTTTAACTTTAACTTTGTAGTGCAGGATGTAATGGAATGTAATTCTCATCATATTCTCTGTTTTTCCACAGCTGGAACAACGTTCATCTTTGGGAAGGGAGGAGGTCTGATCACCTTTAACTGGCCGGCTAACGAGCGTCCGAGCACGCGGACCGACCGGCTGACCGTGGGCTTTAGCACCTCACTAAAAGATGGCATTCTGGTGCGCATCGACAGTGCCCCAGGCCTAGGAGACTACCTCATGCTTCATATTGTAAGTCTGAGCTATTTTCTAAATCTATGCTTACATGAATAGACTGGGTTATACACAATACACAATATTTTATACCCTATAAAGCTAAAGCAGCTCAGACATTCTTTTGTAAAGTTGCATTAGGGGTACGCAATATGTATGGTCTAATATAATACCTTAAGTGTTGTTATAATGATGTCTGATTAAGAGTTCTGTGTCCAGATAGGTAGGATAGACTGTGCATGTGGACTGAGTGCATGCCAAAAAGCATATTACTGAAGTTAAAAATAATTGAACAGGAGACAAAATACTGACACCACCAGCCTTGCTGTCCTTGTTGTTACATTTAATTGCTAGGCTCACTCTCATGCAAATGCAACATACAGCTTATGACAGCTCAGCAACAAACACATTTCATCATCTGTAAGCAAACCAGTATGTGGCGTATGAGGATTATGACGAACTTCAGGAGTCAGATGTCAAGCCGAAGTAGCAGCAGCACAAAAACACACTCAGCAAACCTTAGCTTAATCATTCTGGGGAAAACTTGCCTTCTTATAAGAAAAGCAACAAACTATGTCATTCATTATGTGTGACACTAAGCCAATTCAGGCGGTTTGGAGACAAAACAACTTGCATAGTTTGACGAAATCCCAGAAGATATTAAGATCCAATTGTTTGTCCATATCTCACACCTCTAGTACATATCCAGTTTTCCATTAAAGCCTTGCTAAAGGGTTAAAGTCTAAATGATTAAAGCCTATTAGTATGAGCTTGTGGTTGCAATCTGAACACATGGCAATCTCACGACCCACATTTCTTTCTTTCAGTACTACAGGGATCCACGTAACTAAAAATCATACGAAGGTTGTGGAATCTTAAATGTTATTCTACTGCACTGGGAGATGATAAAATACCCAAAGGTTAGGGAAAAGTCCGGGGATTTTTTAATTAGTTCCACTTTTACTGTGCTACTTTAAAGAAGCTTGTTTTGATCCAGAATGCTGTAAAAGAAAAAGGGCTCTGCACCCCTGATGTAGCTACAGCCATGATAACGCTGGGCGTGTCACTGCTATTTATTCATGCATTTGGGATAAATGAGTTCATTAAAAGTACATTTACCTCTTCTCTGTAATCGCTTAAAATCTACAGCTCCACTATGGATTACACAACCTCTCACTAAGTGTCTGCCTGACACCTCCTACCATCCCCCCCCATTCCTGCCCCCAACCCATTTTATCCACAGGACCAAATCATTTCACTCAGACAGTCAAATTTGGCTTTATTTTGGCAAAATGGATTCTGGAAATGCGTTTTGTAATTTCTTAGGCAGCATCTAATGGCAGCAATTTGGCTCGCATTTGAATGATGCACTTGTTTAAATAAGGCCTAATAGCAGTTCAGCGGTGCAACCGAGCCGAGAAATGTAGCTTAGCTGAAAAGTGGTTCGTGTGTACAGCAGCCCACTGATTATGGAAGTGATTTTAATTTATAAGATCAAGTGTCTGCTGTTATCTGATCAAGTCGGGGGTTTAATCTGAAGCTAATCTCTAGTGCAGATGGAAAATGAGAGAAATCGCTTGTCACGCTTGCTAACGCTGAGTGTAAACAGTCTTCTCAGTAGTGAACTCAGTCAAGGACCTTCATCTTCTATCAAGCTCCTGCACTGAGTGTTATCGTGCCAGTCATCATTAGAAATTCAGAAACGTGATTTAGAAAGACCTACAGAGATTAGTCCTGAGTGTAAGGAATGGAATTGGTTCACAATTCTCCAAACTACTCTTTAAAAATCATATTTGTTCAAATTAGTTATTCTTATTATTAATAAGTAATTTTTAATTCATGCCAAAGTGAACAAGCATTTGGTCCACATGAACCAAATTCTTATATGGTGATAAATAATTGCAAAGTTTGTGATTACTATCTACTGTAAGTGATAGATAGATAGATAGAGAGATAGATAGATATAGAGGATATAGATTGACTGTTGGATCTGGATGGATGAGCAGGTGAACAAACCATGAGAAAGAAGTTAGATGGAAGGATGGTTGGGGGTTTAGATAGATGGCTGGATGAAGGGAAAAATGCTTACTGAATAGATTCTTAGATACAACACACCGTTGGTGTGATGGATGGGTGATCATGAGAATGGAAAAATGGACAGACCGTTGGACAGATGGAAGGATGGTAAATGACTGGACAGATGGATAAAGAAATATACATGTGAGGACAGATGGATGAGCAGATACATGTTTATGGACAAGGAATGGATGGATGAACGAGGTTCCATCCTCAGATGAGTGGATTTTGATGGATTGCTGGATAGATGTTTAGATAAAGTATACAGATGAATGGATTGGAGTACAGATAGATAAATGTGTATGTACAGTAGTTTGATACAGTATATGGAAAATAAATGGGAGGCAGATGGTTCAACAAACAGAATGGACGATATATGAGATGGATGAACTAACAGCAAGAACGACGGCTAAATCCAGATGTTTGCATGGATGTATGAAAGTATAGATGGAGTAATAATGGGATGTGTGAGCAGGTTCAATAGGTACAAACAAGGTTAGTTGCAATACATGGATAAATGGATAGATGTATGTATATATGGATGATGGATAGATGTATGTATAGATGGATACTGGATAGATGTATGTATAGATGGATGTATAGATGGATGATGGATAGATGTTTAGATAAAGAATACATATGGAAAGATGGGAAGATGAATGGATCAGAGTACATATAGATGAGTGAATAGATACAGTGGTTAGATACAATAGGTTGATGGATGGATGAATGGATGAATGAACAGATAAGTGGATGGAAGTATGGATGGAGGTAAAGGGATTGGAGTACATATGGACAAAAAATAGGTACAGTATATGGATGAATTAATGGATCTCAGATGGTGTTACAAACAGAATGGATGAATTAATAGATGGATGGACTAACAGCCAGAAAGACAGAACAATCCAGGTGTTTACATGGATGAGTGGATGGATGGTAAATGAGCGGATACATTGATTGGTTAAGTATGAATAAAGGGGAACCCAGATGGAGGAATATAGCTATATTCCAGTATGTTTGGAGGGAAGATGGATGAAAGGTATGTTTGTATTTATGGGTGGATGGTTGGATGATTGGATGGATGGTTGAATGGCTGGACAAATGGACATAAGAAAAGACAAACAGACAGTGGAAATATACAGTACACATGGTGGAATGGAGTGGAATATGGATGAATGGACAAGTGATTAATTGGCTGATGGATGGTCAAACAACCAGACACATGATGTAATAGAAACTGATGGATGGATGGATCTATTTATTGCCAAACAGAAATATATATAGGCATCTTGATATTAATAAGCTCTAATGATGAATTCAATGTTAGAACATGTGGAGGTGTTTTGCATTGAGCCTGCAGATCTGCAGGTGGAGAAGAGTTCTGTTTACAATCCAGCCAGCATTATGCACACATTAGAATTAGAATAGTTAGTTGGATGAGCGTGAATAATGTGTTACTCTCCCTTGCACAAACGTATTAATAATTAAAGTCTGAATGTTGATATGATGTGAGCTTTGGGCAGGGGAGCCATGCTGTGGATCACCTTTAACATGTCAGAATCAATGTGGCTGTGCCACGTCTAAACAAGCAACCCTGAGGTAACTTCAGTAGCTCTGATCAAGAGCATTCAAACAAATGATCACTGAACATTTTGGACATGTTTTGTGCCCTTTGTTTCCTTGTGGGATTTATTCTGTAGGAGGAAGCAGCCAGGTTGTGAATAATTCACCTGTTTTGCAGTGGAAGCTGCTGTTATAATTAACGTGCTGTTCACAAAGACAAAAGGGGACTTTTTTGGACATTGTGTACCAGCAGGGCAGCATTAAGTCATGACTAATATATGTGATCGTGAATGATTGTTTTCTTATTTGCTTTTCCTTCCTTTGGGCAACACTATACTAAGCTTTTGTTCCATGCAAATTTTGCTGGGAAGACTTACAAGTTAAAAAGTTCATAATCGACCTGACAGAATGTGAATATGACTGTGAAAATGATAATGTACCTTAATAGCTAATAGCTGAACTTGTGAATGGGTGTCCCATTAGTATTTGGGCTCTGAATTAGAGACTGAAATGTACCTCTTGGTAATAATGTTGCTCTCAAATAATAAAATATATATCTCGTTTTAAAAGTAGGCAGTTCAAGGTTTCTGGGGAGGTGTTTATTATCTTTCTATTGCAAAAACTCTTTTATCTGTTAAATGTTGCTGTGTAGACGTCTAAAAACATCAGAAGTTTCTCCACAGCTTAATTTGAGCAGAAAATAAGCTGACTGTGCGTAACATTTTTGAATTATTTTGAAACCATGCTACAGACAGGAAACGGATGACTAAAGCATACCTCTAACATCTATTTTTTACTTATTAATACTCCCTGTTTATTATACTTTCTCAAAGTCTTTTGCCTTTTGGTTGGCTGGTATCACTGACCATCTTAGAATCTTATGTCCTAATAATGCTATACGCAGTGTAATATGCGAATAAAATAATAACTTATAAAAAGTTTACAGTGGATTTTAGTTGGAATCTGCATCGAGCCCAAGCTATAAGTTTCATCGTGTCGAGTTCCAGCAAGTGCACAGAAATGCACAATTTTCTGCATTTTTTCTTGTCAAAATAGGTCGAGCACCTCGGTCGATGATTGTAAGGTCTCAAAACTTCACTGACTTGTTACTAGTCCTTAAAAATGAACTCACAACCCTCTGGGGAATAACCACCAGTGTGAGTGGATGAATACTGTCTCTATCTGACCACTCCTTCTTTAGTTTGTACTGCAGAACCTTATAGTCCTGCAATGGGAACCAAGCCCAGGGGTGTCTCAGCAGCACTTGGCACTGCCCAAACCACTGGAACACATGGACACACACCTCATTCTGCCACTTTAGCTCGATTGAATGAGCTGGGGGCAATAAGCTACCGTTGCCAAATCATCACTGTGTTACAGCAGCAGGAATTAGGTGTCCATGTGCCCTTCCTAAAGCACTCAGTTGCCTTTGATGGTGCCTTTGCTTAAGTAAGTATCAACAGGGGACGGGTATGTTCAGGATATCTGCATAATACAACATTTTTAGCTTTGATAATTGGTTTAATGTAATCTATTAAGGATTAACGGTATCCTGTAGATCATTAGATCTTAGAGCAACATATAGAATAAAAATGGATTTTAAATAAACAACATGCCACTGACATGTACGAAAAAAGTGAAACTATATTAACAAAAAACAAAGAAGACCAAGACCAAACTGAGAAGCCTAGGGTAGCAGAGGCAAAAAAAATATCCCTAAAATTATTAAAGGAAGAAATTTAGAGAGGACCTTGGCTCGAAATGGAAATAAACCTCAGTGGCACAGATGTTATATGTAGGAATTAAACTTAGCTTATTAAGAATTAAGTTACCTTCGTAAATCCCATCGTAAATCTGGGAGAACGTGCAGCCGCTAATGCTGATGTGACCTTGAACAAAACCTACATACAAATCTAAACCAGATGATGTGGTAAATATAAATAAACCTGACTTGACTTTGTTGCTCTCACTGAGTTTAATAATTAGATAATGATCGGATCTATCAGTTACCAGCCGGATTTGACAGTTTGCACAGAGCAGCTAGGAGAAAAAAACATGGTTACCAGGTCAACTTATTAGATTTTTTGCTTGTTTTGGGCTTATTTCTACTAGACAAGGTGGAGGATTCTCTTGTGGCATCTGGCAACCATGGATTTAAACGCAGACCAGATTGAACACTTTGTGGAAACTCAAACGAATACGAATATGATTATTTAATATTAAAAATGAAACATACATCATAGTTTTCATCTTTTCTGTGTCTTACTGGCTGGTTGCAATGTAGAAATCCGATGTTCATGGGTCATACAAACCTGGGTCAAAGTCAGACTTATTTCTATAGCGCTTTTTACAACGGTGCATTGTCTCAAAGTGGCTTTACAATATTATATTATCTTAAAAAGCCAATCCCAAATTGAGCAAACCTAGGGTGACAGTGGCAAGGAAAAACTCCCTGAATAAAGAAGGAAGAAACCTTGGGAGGCTCTAAAAGGGTCAAAAAGGGTGTCCAAGATGTTAAATGAATAATTTAAGTTAAGTAAGTTGTAGTAATATTAAAATTAAGTAAGTAATATAATTAAAATCAATAACATAATTTTAATTAGTAATAAAATTACTAACAAAATAAATAACAAACCTGGGTGTTTCCTATTATCTGCTTACTAAAGTGCATGTACACTGCTTACAAAAATTTCAGGATATTGTATTATGGGATATTTTATTTATTTGAAGTACCCCCTCATGTTTGTGAGCAGTATATAATCCTGATTGGATCACCGACAAAATCTGATGTTGCCCACTTATCAAATTATTAAATGCATGTAAAAACTCACTGAATGGATGTTGGTTAAGTTCATCCACCACTGCCTGCTAGTTTTAATTAACCCTGATTTACCTTATCCATATTCACCTCATAGAAATGCAAAGTGGTCTTTATTCAGACCTCCTTCCCCTCACTAAGCTTCTCTGGCCTGCCATGGACATGTCAGATAGAGGTGGGTTTTAATAAATTGCTTGATCTACGGACTCTTAATGCAGTGCATTAAAGCTACATCTGCCCTTAGTATGGATGTGATGGTTTAGCAGAGCTCTCACTCTCATCAAGAGCTTCTAAAGCTATGTCATTAATGATGAGTGAGTGTCCAGAAACACCATCTGCTTCCAGTCATACTTGCCAAAGATTCTCCCCATGCATTCGTGAGAGAGAGAAGAGAGAGAAACTAAAGATAGAGAAATAAAGAGAGAGAGAGAGAGAGAGAGAGAGAGAAAGCAGGAGATACCAGATGACAGTATGAAAGTTTTCCTGCTGTTTGAGCAAATTCATGCAGTCAGCACATTTCAGCACATGCAAACGTCCGTCCATGACTCGGCGCTAATTGGAGAAAGTTTTGAAGGGAAGAAAGTGAAATATATTTTTAATCAACGCCTTCGTTCTCCCCTAATGTACGAACAGCACTTGCCTTTGCAGGCCAGCCGATTTGTTGTACGAATCCTGTCTAGTCATTAACAGCAAATGCCTTCATTCCTACTGCAGAGCAGCAGGAGGTAAGTGTATAATTAGAGTACAAAACTACAAAACTAAATGGATCTCCAAATTGCTTCTGCTCAGGCATAGTTTTTTTTTTCTTTCTGTTTTTGCATATACATGGGCGGTCAGAGTATTCCAATTTTCTTTAAAGGTCTTCCCTACACCCTGCATGCAAAGGTGCACATTATCTCCACCCTGAACACTTTTAACCAAAAGAACTTTTTTGGTCAACGTGCAATTAGAGCGAACGCACGCTTGCAGGTGAAATGCTAAGGTCCAGCTGGTTGAATTAAGCAGCTCTGAACTTTCAAAGCTCTGATGGAGGCACAGAAGGTTTGATGAGTTGAGAAAAAGGTCAGTTTTGTGCTAACAAAACTGTGGACTGACATATTAAGATGTGAGTGGACAGAAAATCAATGGGCTTCATCTCTTTTAATCAGACTGCAAACATGCACATGGACAAAATGCCAAGTCTTTACTGTATGACTAATCTTTGTACTCGTTTGGTAATGTATTCGGTACTAATCATATCCAGTCACTTTTCAAAACTATAGATGCACTTACTGTAGCCACCTGGACCTCTATATAGATTATCATATTCCTGGACACGCTATGACTTTCCATGGTACAGTCTGATCCAGAGAGCTTAACTGTTCCTAAACCATCAAAGACAGATCAACAACAAGTTGATTCACCACCTGTGACCACCACTAACCACTATGAAAAATATTAACAGGTCAGCTGGCCAGGACATTCTTAAAACACCATAGGTACCAGCACAAAAACACACTCAGCAAACCTGGAATCAACAGATGGTCACCAATGACATTACAAAAGAAATGGTACCAATTCAGGCTGACGGTTCAAACAGATATTGAATACCCAAGATATACATTGCCAGATTGTCATCTTATTTACATTATAGACAAAATCCTTAAAAATATTGAAATATAATTTACTGGCAATATTAAATACACCTAGGGGGGTCCCCATCCAGGGTGTACCTCCTGTACTTACTGAATTCCAGGTTCGGTTCCGAACCCTCTCCGGTGGCCTGTATTAGGATAAAGAGAGGTATATAGTCCACTTAAAATGAAATTAAAGTGTTATTATTGTTATAATTATTATTATTATTATTATTATTATTATTATTATTATTATTACTATTAATAATATATTTTCAAATATGTTATCTTTGTTAACATGTATTTAGATTGTTTATGTAAACTCTTACTCTAAACTTAATAATTAGATAATCTAGTAAATTATTAAATATAAATAAGGACCCCTTTTAAGTCTTTAAAGCCTTTCTTCCTTTTAACATTTAGGACCCTGTTTTATACCCTGAACAAGACGTGTCCCGATGCTCATTACTATTTAACACCCCGCCGACGGTCTGTTTTCATGCCTTCCGACTTAAATACTTAAATGCCATGGGCGTGATGGTCTTAAAATGAGGTGTGTTCAGGTAAAGTTCTGGCGTAATTCTGTCTTGGCAACACAAAAGACCGTTGTGCAGCTTACTGACAAAAAATTAGTCAAAAGCCAACAAATTTTCAAAACTACTCAAAAGTTTAATTTCCATTTTGGCAGAGAATTCGTTCACAAAGCAAGTTTTGCAGCTATGCACATTGTTACACCAATAAAGAACACAAAATAAAAGAACATTATTTCTACATCAACACAAAATATGGGTCCTTGTCATATTACTTTTTTCATAGTACTTTTGTTCGCTAATTCATGAGTGGAATTCATTAATGGGTCTGCATGTCCTCCCCATGTCTACATAGGTTTACTCCAGGTACTTCAGTTTCCTCCCACGGTCCAAAGACAAGTGTGTTAGGTTAATTGGTGTAAAAAGTGTGTGACTGTGTGTGTGCCCTATGATGGATTGGGTTAGGGTTAGGGTTGTTCCTGTTCTCGCCCCCAGAGTTGCCAGGTGGGCGCCGGCTAGCCTGCGACCCCGTGTGGATTAAGCAGACAAAACCTGATTCTTAAATTATACGTTACACAAAAAACACGCTCATGATTAATTAGAAAATTTAGCACACAACTTCTGTGTGTTTCACGCCGCGCAAGGCGTACTTTTCTGGTCATTACGACAGCCCTTAAGACACGCCCTAAAAGATCGGTAAAATAGGGTCCTTCAAGTTTTTCCTGGCCGCTGTAACCCTAGGCTTGCTCAGGCCTTAGATATTACAAGACAACAAAAAACTCTAAAGCTGCTTTGGGACAATGCTGCATTGTAAATAGCGCTATTAAAATGTAAATATTCTTCATTTGTATTCTTTAGTATCGAAATATTTTTAAGCTTATGTGCCAAAGGTAACATTGCAAGGCAAGAATTAAACACATCCCTCTGTATATAACTGCACCTGAAGGGTCTTCGAAGTTTTACAAGGTTTTAAAATCCAAATCTCAGCCACTTGGGTCAGTAAGTGTGTGGTCAGTGGTGGGTGGTCCTGTGATGGTCTTTCTGTACTGGGGTGGTGTACAGTATATTAGCAGATGTACACAGTGCAGCTTAATGGTATAGCTAACAAGGGTATGAATATATACCTAATAAACTGGCAATATAAAACGGAGCAAATAAGGCCATTTATTTTATTTGTGTCCCGCATACTTGTGCATTCCAGCAGGTGTTTTTTTATGACAAGGATATTTTCTCTGTGGGCAGATTGTAAAGCTCCACACAAGGTGATTAAACATGTAAAGTAAAATTTGTTGATTAGGACATAAACATATTTGCAGGAATCCATTAAAACTCACTCGCCTCTCTAGAGACTAAACAAAGTGTAACGCTTTTTGTGCTTTATTTTATTCAAGGGCAGTGAAAAGGCGGAGGAATTTTGAATGAGTTAAAGAGCATTTTAGTTTTGGTAGACATCAGTAGATAGTACAAAGACTCTGTTTATTATTATTAGTATTATTATTATTATTATTATTATTATTATCTGTTTGGTTTGATTTTAAGCTAACTGCTCTAATACTGTGCAGGTGTATTAGTTGTTACTATGGTTATTTAAGAATTTAAAAAACATAAAAATGTAAAAGCTTCTCATTAAATGACCTGGATGAGGGACGGCACGGGGGCTCGCTGGGTAACACTGCTGCCTCACAGCAAGAAGGTCCCGGGTTCAATCCCAGGGTGGGGCGGCCTGGGTCCTTTCTGTGTCAAGTCTCCATGTCCTCCCCCTGTCTGTGTGGGTTTACTCCGGGTACTCCGGTTTCCTCCCACAGTCCAAAGACATGCATGGTTAATTGGTGTCTCTAAAATGACTGAATGGCTGAATAGCAGCACTGCATTTGTCTTTCTATTCTTTTTTCAGCGCAGCCAAAACGACTTTCTTCCAAAATCATCTGTTGCATCTCTGATCCATGGAAATAGTTCTCAGCTTTTCTTGTGTGTTTTGGCACTCTTGAGTGACCACACACCTTACTGAACAGTCATTGTGGGGGCACTCTGGTCCAGTTTGACATTCTTTTGTTCTCCCCCATGGATATATCACTTGCTACTTAATCACCATAATTGATTTTGCATCCTATTTGTGTAATATAACAACTTTCTTTAACTTTTCATTTGCTTTTCTGAACATCATGTTTAATGACATAAAATCGCTTCATATTCATTTTAAAATATCCCCTTTCTTGTGAGCAGTGTACGTACGCAGACACACACTTTTTTGGTTAAAGGCTTGAATGATGCCCAATTTTTGCTCAATCATAGCTAGCCTTAGGAAAGAAAAAGAACATAATATAATATAATACGATATAATATCATATCATTTGATATTATATTATATCTTATTATATTATATAATATTATATAATCCTAATGTGAAGGTAACAGCAGTTCCTTTCCTTCATCTATTTCAAGTGTTTGTTCCTGCGAGAGGTTGTGTATTTTTTATAACATCTACACAATGTCATTTAATCACGGTGGCCCAAACGTTTGCATAAAAATAAAAACTACTTGTAAGTCTTCCAGGAATGACATGAGATTGTATCATGATTTAGCATTTATAAAGGTATAAAGTAATCAACAGCAATAACTTGAATAAAACTGGTAATAAAAAATAAAATATTAATATAAAAAATGGCAAATAGTGTTAAAACATACACAAAATATTTAAACTATTTTTAAAAATATTAAATAATAATAATAATAATAATAATAAATAATATATGTTTTTAATTCATTAATAAAAATAATTAAATAATATCAATGATAACCATGATTATTATTATTGTTATTATTCCTAAAAATGTCCCCTAATTTTCTCCCAGTTAGTCATTATTCAAATCCCAAATGTTTAAGACATCAGCTGGGTAAGGTGGAGGTCCGGAGAGTGCCTCTGTATAAATGATGGCTGCAGAAGCCCTGGACTTCCTTGCTAAGAAAGAATTTGCAATGAACTGAGCTCAAAGTGTTCATTAAAAATCTTTGCCAGTAGCCCTGTCGGCCAGTGATGCCCCTAAACGAGCAGTGGGGAGATGATCGCCATCTGACCTTCTTAGACATGACCTGCTGTGCCTGTGCACTGTCTGCCCAGGCCATGCATTAGGTCAACTGGCATCTCTTAAGTGTCTTAGCGTGTGCGAATGTGACTTTTGATGGACAAACCTTCCAGGTTTGGTTCACAAACTTACAACCTATGGATAGAGCCTGGCACGTCCCACAACCCTGAACTGGATTAAGCAGGTATATATGATGAAGAAATGAACAAATAAATATTTTTCTTGTTTTGGATATTCTATTAAAAATTTGACCACTTACAAATTGTGTAGCTTCATCCTCGATTTTTCTCATGCTTTTTAAATATGAATGATGATATTTGTTGAACCCCCAAGCCTATATTTGTTTCTAATGGGGGTTTCTTTTAGTCTTCTTCTTTTCTTTTAGCCCCTGAGGTGCTCCTCTATTCAACCTTTACAAATACATTACCAAACCCTACATGAATTCATTTGCATAATTTCAGTTCTCAGTTTGACGTCCTTCCTTGGCATGGCTTCTGACTTGGTCTTGGTCAGTCCCACTCTCTTTTGAACATCTGAATTTCAAATTTTCTGTACAGAAAGGGTACAGATTTTTATCGGTGCTGTTAAAGCTCTGGAGAAGCCGGCAGTGCTGTAAGGACTCGCAGGCATAAGAGAAACTGACAGCAGTCTGACTGACAGCGAGCAGCAGACGAATGTAAAATCATGAAAGACGCAGCAGGACACTGATGTCCTTCATGTTCATAAACCCCATCCTATCCTGCCCCGAGTCGCTTTCTCCATCTCTCAGAGATCACACACTGTTCCGCAAAATCAGCAAACATTTATGCATTTATAACAATGTTAGTGTAGCACGCCCTTTGAGTTCTGTGTTATAATGCATTATTAATGTAACATGAATATAGAATTTAACTTAGGTTAGGTTATGAAACACATTATGAAAATATGCTTAACATTACACTAAATTATGGGCACTGCTGAGCAAGTTGTGTGTTTTAATTTCATTTAGTTCATTTAGTTATGTTCTGAGACCTTGTAAATACTACAGGGTTGTCAAGGAGGCTGTCCAAACCAATTTAATGTCTTTTCTCCCTAATATGTTCTTCAAAAAGTAGGTTACAGTTTGCAGTAGTTATGCCAGTTCTATTTATTTACGCGCACACGCACACACACACAAACATACAGAATATAAATGTATATATGTACCATGTACTTTTTGGGGCAAATAAGCCACACAAGCTTGCACAAGAAGTCTCTAAACACATCAACCAAGTTATAAAAGTCTGTAGTTCAAACTTGTACTAACGAGAAAGCGACCAGCAATGTTGTAGCATACTTAATTACACACAGACGCAGGCTGAACGTAACGTGCAGGAATATAACGAGAAATCCCAAACCCTGTAACCCCAAACCCAAAACTACCGATATATATACAGTACTGTGCAAAAGTCTTAGATTAGATTAGAAAGGGTATTGCTAAAACAATGGTATAGTGACCATTTATTATTATTTATCTGCCTCTTTATTCAAATACAACGAGAAATTAAAGGAAATATATATGCAATATTAAAAAAACTGCTTTTATAGGTTATAGTGGTAAGTATTTAGTGTGACTTTCTCTGTAAACTTGAGCAATAGCAGTACCTGGGAGCTCTGGGGGCAGTATCAGGATACCAAACTGACCCTTCTACAGTCCATAGAAATTTGATCAGGTGATCTTTTTGGAAGTGTAGCAGCCAAGAAACCAATTTTTCAGAAGTAGAACAGGGTAAAAAGCCTAAGATATGCAAAAGCTCACAAACATTTGAAAGAAGATCATCGGAATAGAGGATTGTAGAGCGATGAATCCAAATTTCACATTTTTGGATCCAGTCCTTAGAAATGTGTTATATAGGGTCACTATATTATGATAAAGTAAAACAAATCTAAAGGTGGCCTAATACTTTTGCACAGTACTGTACATACAGTACATACCTACTTAAATGTTTTTGTTCACCATTTTGGAATTGAAAGCTAACATCGAAAAGCTTAATTGGCTTCAACCAAGGTAGCAGCACATAAACACACATAAACACACACAAACCGTGGAGGAAAAACATGGTGCCAATTCAGGGGGTTGGGTTCGAGAGAGTGGTTCAAATATCAACGTCTTCGGGACAGTTCAGCCCCAAGGCTACGGTCAAACACCAGGTAAAGTTTGCCTAAATCTGAAGCGAGGGAGGTTTGCAAAGTCACAGACTTCATAAATATTTGGTAAGAAGTCTCTGCAAAATGATTTCGTAAGAAGTGGCCGGACATGGCCACAGGAAGCTGCAGTTTCGAAGGAAAATAAAAAGCGTAAGCGCTCTCAGTTTGACGGGTTCACTCTGAGGAACAAATCCGAATGCAGTGGAGAAACGAGTCTTCAGACTTTTGGGGACAGGTTGGAGACACTGGGTTGTTCTGGTGTTGGAACCACATGGCACCAGTGACACTGCCTCATTAAGATTTGGCCTTTAAGTCTATCTCGGTCTCAGAGACGCATGTGCCAGGGTAGCAGGATTAAATAAACCTGTTAAATACAGATAGGTGGGTTCACTCCTTTACCTGCTTGGCCCTGTTCATACTAGACCCTCAACCAGAACCCTGGCCAGGACAAATGGAGGTAAAGCACTTAGGAGTGTAGCCATGGTCCCAGTGCCCGTGTTCAACAATTAATTTATTCCCAGCAGTCCAAGAAAAGTGCCGAATTTGGGACTTCTCACACAAGCTTAGCATCTTGGTCACTGATGTGAGTAAACAATGCAGAATGGGTCCCATCCAGACCTTTAGGGGGTCACCTACAAATCTAATCTCAATCCACATTCAGAGCCAAAAACCTTCACAGCGCCTTTCATTTCTAAGGAGTCCTGCCATGGCCAGATTTGAGTTCGGGCAGCAGCTGGCACCCGGGTTCAGCGTAGGGGATTGGGAAAAGGCCTCTCGTCTTACATGCAGTGTGAAACTTTAAACGTGGGCTTGCCAGAAGAGGCGGGTGGCACACGGGCATGTGGGGCATAAAGTGAACTGCCTGGAAACCTACAGACGAGACGATCAGTAAAGCGTGAGATGTTATTGAATCTGCAGGATGAGAGTAAGGCCAGACTTTTTTTATTTTTTGTTTCGCGGATACGCCGACGATCATATTTAAAGAATACAAAAAAATTAATTTAAAAAAATTTTTTTTGTATTTCTCGGATCCACCGCAGCACCAATTGTTGAAATTTTAAAAAAAAAGAATTTTTTTTTTTTAAAATAAAAAAAAAAAAAAAATTATATATATATATATATATTTTTTTTTAATTTAAAAAAAAAAAAAAATTCTTTTTTTTTTTAATTTCAACAATTGGTGCTGCGGTGGATCCGAGAAATACAA
>JAUZSU010128811.1:0-17035 GCA_034780255.1 Parotocinclus maculicauda | reverse complement strand
CTAATAAAGTTAACAATCAAGGGTGGGTCAGTACACTGATTGATGTACTGCAACGCTCTCATGTGAACAGTGGAGTGTAAGCACAGTTAGCCATTAAGAGGGAATTAGATTGTGGTGCTGTTCGTGCTGTGAACAAGGACATATACCCCTTATTTGACAAATGGCATGGAAACATTGCTGAAGGACCCTGTAGACATTCTGACAACATGCTTAATGAGGTTTGCATTTACATGAATGCCTAGTTTGTCCAAGTTATTGAAATGGTAATGGTGAGCAGGGTGTATTTTGTTATTTTATATATACAGGTACGCACCGTTAACGTTCACATTACATTCTGTGAAACAGGACACTGGAAGAAATGGACATAACCAAAATACTATAGTTTAGATTTTTTGCACAGAGTTTTGTTTTATTATTAACTAAAATACAATGGTAAATTTAATCACACTTTGAAATCATTTAGTGCAATACTGTGCAATAACAGCAATTCATATTTTTATCTTTTATTAATTAGAAAAATTTACAGATAATGAAAACGGCAGTAGGTAGTAATGTTACCATGTCTATTTTCTGCCTTCAATACTGCTATTCACTTTTCTGTCAGCATTTGATGCAATGGTTTGCTTGAACCAGTTTTCTGTCATTCAGATTTATATATAAGATAGCGTTTTATTTCCATAATTACAAAACTTTAGAAACTAGCTACAAATGATGTCTAATTAATAGGGGTCATATTATAAGTCTATGTACATTATGTTGATCTCTGAGTTTTAGTGGTTTGCTGTTTACTACATTCACATAAAATTAATACAGTCACATAAAACATTCAGAATAATATTTGTTGGCAGTAGGCTTATTTGCACTGTTGCAGAGTTCTCTGACTTTCACCACTGCAGATTTTTAATAACACAGCTCATTGCATTGCCCATCACATTATTAATCTCGAAGACAGTGGTGGTGGCTCAGTGATTAAGGCCCTAAAGGTTGTCTAAACCTGTAACCATTTGCATCCATGGGTTAAAAAGGGTCAACTAAATATGTTGCATAGGATTTTTAAAATGTGCTGCTTTGAAATACAACATGATTAACAGCAAAAACTGAAGTAAGAGCCAATCAATTAGAGGCATTTTTTCTTACTTCTTAAATTCTTGTACTTGAACTCATGTGGAATATGTTCTTGCAGGGCAAGGAGCCAGTGCAAGATTTGGAATCATACTTGAAATAATATTGTTGATAACATTCTTTATAAACGTAATCTTATTTCAGCAATCTTTATTTCAATAGTTGTCTAAACATTTCCGTGTATGGCATGTAAATTATGGCAAGTTTAATCCTTGTATTATACACATATTCTTGTGACAATACCCTTTATATGCACATAACAGTAGCATAAAAAAGACTTTGTGACTATGATAATATCTAGCCAATTAGCATTTCGATCAAAGAGGTGTTGCAGAGAGTGTAATGCGGTAATTAAATGATTTATACCTGTAGTCCTTCCAAACTGCCTGTAGATGCAACGTCAACTCCAGGGCCAGAAGCATTTTTATTGTGGCTAGGAAACACTGGCGGGAGGAAAATGTGTAATAAATTAAATGCAATTTCCTGCATCCTGGTGTATTTTTTTTAATATGTAAAGGGTATAAAGGTGGCAAGGCCCATGGTCAACTCAAGAACTGGAATAATAATGGCATGGATTTATAAATAAATTGTTGCTGTGGAAGATCCTGAAGCTGAACCACTTCAGAGGCCTCTATGAACTGGAATACAACAATAACAACAAACTTCATATTTGCATCGTGAGTTTGAATGTGATTCTTGTGTTAAGATGAAATGATGACAAGCAGATGGCAGATGCAGACAACACTACATATTCTTTGAAAATAATGCAGCTAAATAATTTGCCAAAGGGTATGATACAGCTTTTTTATTCTTAAATGCACAGTGAATCTTAAGAGTATTTGATAAACCACTGTTTCCTTATTTCACTGTTTGGTTCTTGTCATTCAAACAGCCTTTTCCCTGTCTGCTGTCCTCAGACTCAAGGTAACATCACAAACTGTGGAAATGCCAAAGGGACAGGCCTTCAGTCTCATGCTTTCAAAAGAAAGTGTGACAGAGAAAGTGAGAGGAATTTCTGTGAAAACCAAACTTCCTATATTGCCTATCCAAAAGGAAATTGAATTCTGCAGCATCTTGCTTTCAGAAAATGTGTAGGGTGTACAAAACCACATATACAACGTCTGGCAATGTTATTTAGAATAGAGTTACAGCAAAGGAAAGGTCAAACACCCTGAACAAATGGAAAGGCTTTCTGGAATATTGGATCAAAGTTGATTTATAGATGAAGCTCTGCAGTGCTTTTCCCAGTGGAAGGCTCGTTTTAGTTGCTTTTCAGACATTTTTGGGTCTGCCCCATTTACCACCTACTGTGATTTCTATAGTCACCTCTTTTATAATGAGACAATGTGCAACACCTCATTGCAAACCAAGATAAGTCCATTGAGCTGTGTCCAAGCCTTGCCTTGCCACTTTAAAAAGGTGAAAAACTGATGGTGTTGTAGCCCAAGATGGCATTCTTTATTATAAATTGACTGTGCTACAAGGCACATTATGGTAGTTAAATGATCAGACATGCATTCAAGTAGATGATCTGTAATTCAAGACATAAAATTAATCTATAAACTGGATATAAGCTTTCTCAGTAAGGCATATGCTAAGAGCATTTTCATTTTTTACATGATCACATGGCCACAAGTAATAGACAGCATATTTCATGTAATGAGATTGTCTAGAAGAAAGTGATATGCATTTAAGAATAAATATCCCATACAAAAGCCATACTGCAATCTCAGATTAATTAATATATAAATATATAAAAAATACTTTTTACAACAGAGCATTGACTCAAAACAGATTTATAAACATCTAGGCCCCAGTTGGGTAAACCTAGGGTGACAGTGGAAAGAAAAAATGTGATGCTTAAAAAAACCTTGTCAGGACCAAGACATAAAAAGGGAACCAACTCCTTGGGAAATGTAGATGTACAGTGTTTTCGGCTCAGAATGCACTCACACGACCATACTCTAAAATACCCGAGTATACACGAGTGCAGTCTGTCACATCCATCACACCGGCCCAGAGGTCACCCCACACAGACCAGGTGACCACACACAGATGTACCCGAGTACACCCGAACAGAGTACCCGAATACCGTTTCCTTCTCCAGTGTGCCCTATACTGTTCTGATTGGGATGACCTCGCCAGTGATCAGAACGTCACATTATCACGCACATGATCAAACTGCTCACAGGAAAGGCTTTGAAGTGGGCTCATCCTTAGTTGAACCAGAATGACGAAGCATTGAACATCTTTGATAAGTTCTACTCAATGCCCCACGACCATGACTCAGTCTCTCGATCCAGAGCTCACACTAACTAGCTCTTAACCTAAGCCCTCTATCAATTAATAGAAAGGCAAGTAAAAGAATGATGAGCAAACATTCATACTACCAGCAAATGTGTATGATTTTATCCAAAATAGTCCAACCTTGATAAATCAAGTGTAATTTCTCAAGCTCTCTCCTTCCTATCAGTACAGTGTCTGCTTTCTATGTTAACGTGACCAGTGAGTTCCAACTGGTGTGTTGCAGCACCCTACGCCCACTGAGACATTTCATATTAACCAATTAACCTGATACATATCTTTTGAATTTAAGGGGAAACGGGGGTACCTGGAAAAAAAAATGAACGTGGACATGGGGAGGATACGCAAACACTGGTTCAAACCAGGGATCTCTGGAGCTGCGAGGTGACTGCACTAACCACATTCATAACCATGTCACCTTCAAATGTCATCCATAAATCAAAAAACACAATATATTTTGAGGATTATTTGTATTTCATATATATTTAGCAGCACTCTGTATTAAAGATACTTATAACTTACAAAATACATTGCTTACTGCTGCAGATAATAGCATTTCCAATTAACAGTGTTCTATGGTTTGCTGTCAACAACAATTGTAACTGCTTGAACATATGCATTGAGAAACTGATGGACATCAGCACTCTAGAAATTGGCCATGCTGACTTGCTTTTAAATATGTAACCCACATTGCCCTTTTGGATTGGGTTTATATTTTTCAGCCGCACTCTATTTTATGGCCAATCTGGTTGTGGACTACTCACCCCGAGCTACCTGGACCATTAGGATAATGGGGCAGTCAGACAGGTGTATTATGAGGGACAATTTGCATCTGGGGCAAGGCCAGAACTAATGCAAAATGCTAGTGAAACACTGCAGTGTGGGGAAGTATCATATTTAGTGTCGCATTAGCAGAATGCAATTCTGAGAACCACAACAACCTGCACATCCCATAGCATTATGGTTATTTGTGAATTGGAATTGTCCGACATCAGTGACAGGGAGTCACAAAAATACATGAAGAGGAGAAACAAAACAGACAAATTACTACTGTTTTTATGAATTAGTGTATCATGTGTAAAATATGGTTAGGTTTTTGCTTTTCTTTTGGCTACTCCCATTAAGGGTCACCTTAAATATGCGTAGGTTTTTTAACAGATGCCCTTTCTAACATGACCCTCTCTATTTATTCAGGCATAAGTACAACACTAAGGGCTCCCTGGGCAGTGATAGGCACCCCCAGTGTTTTTTTCTAGTAAACACACCACCTGACCCTCATGTAGCAAACACCACTCAGGATTGGAACCTAGACCCACAATCAATGCTGTTTACCCACTGGTTCTACCAACTGAGCTACTTTAGCTGCTGTAAAATGGAATTAAGTAATTTTGGGAAGTACATCAACAGAATGCAGCAAGACAATCTGGCTGATCCAGATTTACAACACTAACTTAGTTGGTATAGATTATACAGTAAATTATAAAAATAAAATCATAAATAAGATGATGAAACTACCACTGACGAGGCAGCTTTTGGATAAGATGATGGGAAATAGTCCCGTGGGTTTAATCTAAAGCTATGAGGAATCACAAAAAACTCATTAGTCATGACAGCAGTCACTTTGTCATAGGATTTCGAGCCATTTTGAATGCCATACACTGCAATTTTTAAAATATAACTTGTTATAGTTTCAGTGGAAAGCACTTTTTACTCCAAATTCAATACTTTTACAGACACAAGTGTTCTTTTATAATTAATGCATTCTGCTGGTTTTCTTCAGTGGATGTTTTATATATTTTATCATCCATTGTCCGTGTCACCCTCATAACTCACAGGGAGGTCACTGAGGACTCACAAAGCGTTGCCAGTCAGATTAAGGTTTACGACAGCTGCGAGATGATTTTCATCACAAAACCTTTGACTTAGTGGAGGCAAAGTGACCTTGGATGCATAATAAAAAAGGTATTTTCTTTCTAAACTGTCATCATAATGGCCACATAATATTCTGTCTAGTTTGTGCCCTGAAATTGGACAGTTGGGTTATGAGATCACCTCTATCTGAATAATTCCAACTACAACCATTAATCATTTAAATGACTAATTCTCACCCACTGAGAATTAGTATCCCAGGGCAACATATACTAATTTGATAAAGGCTATCATTTGCTTTCTTTACAGCATGTGAAGTCAGACTATCCATATGACTTGCCAGAGTTTGACCAGTGTCACTCTGATTGTTAGGGAATAATATGCCAACCTAGACTCATGTTTACACATATAAATTTGCCATTCTTATTTGGCTGAATTTCAAACTTCACAAAATTGTACAAAATATAGCAGAATGTCAAATGTATGCCCTACCAAAGTAATTGTTTCTGTAAATCAGCTTACACAAAGCTTACTTCTTCACAGTCTATGTCACTAACATAACTTTTCACTTCCTGGCTATCAAATAACAACATAACCTGTTGTGCTTTCTCATTTTCCCATACTAGTACAACTTCAGATCATGGTGGGGAAATAGGTCTGCTTTGGGAATCGCTTATACTGGGCCTAGGCCACTTGGCCTGACACAAATAACCTATCACCACCAACTCACAGATGTGACAACACTTATAGTATCATCTTTATTAAGAACAGTGCAACAACCAGCTTTAACTTACTAACAGTAACAGTAACACCTCTTCACAATTAGATCACATTTTTCCTTATATTGCTTTTTAACACTGCTTTATTCTCCTTCAATCTAATTTTTGTTATTCTTCATACTGCTTCTCAGCACGTCCTACTGACAATGCTCCACACAACCCAGGTTTCATGTCTCTAGACCACCTCTGTTTTCTCATTTGCGTGCCAGCAAAACGAGCGTCATCTATTTACTGGCTACCTGAAACACTGTGCTCTCATTTTTGCATTGCTGAAACAATATGAATAAAAACAACACGATGAACAACATATTTTAATAAATCCAGCCAAGGTGGAGCAAGGTGGAGCAAACCCATAATTATCACGTAAACTGCTTAATAAGGATGAAGTGGTGAAACTAATGACCACAAAGTGTCCTCTGCCCTGTTCATTGGAACTAGTGCCATCACAAAAACACACAAGCATCCTTGCACCGTATACTACAATAATAATTAACACATCATTGACATCTGGACTGGTTCCTATTTCCTTCAAAAATGTCCTCAAGTTACTCCTCCACTGAAGAAGTCAGTAAAAGAGAATGTATACTTCTGTTTGCAAGTCAGTGTTAAGTAACATTACTTGAGCAGGTTTTTCAGTTTTTCTGAATATAAACTTGTTACGAGATGTGGTGTTTTTTGTAGGGTCCAAGTATGCGGGATAGACGTATCCCACGACGTATAATAATAATGGGGAAATAATATAGAACAGCTTAAAAGGGATTAAGAGCGGAGCGTGAGGCTCCTGAACACAAAAAAACAAAAGGATAAAAGGTGTTGCATCCCATCTGGGAGCAGCGAGCGAACTGATCACGAGAGGGCGCCAAAGTGCCAACGGGGCAAGCGTGCAGAGAGAGCACGACTTGGGACGTCGCCCAAGTGATGAGGCACGAAGGTAGTCCTAACGGCAGAAGGCGAAGGTGAGCTCAAATGCGTATGTAGCGCAGGAATGCCATACCGGGGCGCGTATACCTTAAACGCGCAACCGTGTGGCTACTCTGCCGAGGCGTATCTCATTACATCCGGCATTACATAAGGCTCAAGAGAGCGCAGAGGGCGCCGGAGCACCAGCAAGCCATTCCGTGCCGTGTATTATTCGAATGCGCAGCCGGGGGGCCGCTCTGGCCGGGGCGTGTCTCATTTTGAAAGAGCAGCCGACCAAAGTGAGGCTAAAAAGAACACAAATAGGCGCCGAAGCACCAAGGGGCGAGCTTGAGCTCGGGCACACGTGTGGCGCTAAGAAGCCAAGCCGGGGCACGTCCCATTCAGGACGAGCAGCCGGATGGAGTGAGGCTAGTTAAGAACCGACGACGGAGAAGCGTAAACTCAAGCGTACGAGGAGCGCACGAGTACAGGACGGGAAACCCTCAAAGTGGTCCTAACACACTAAATACCTCGTCAGTCCCCCCCCCATACGCATCCATAGGCCCTGAAAAGTCCCCGGATGTTACCACTATCCCTGAAGGTGTGCGCTAGGGCGCGAGCGCGCCGGTGGTCGGGCGCACGTACCGGATGGAGATCGAACGACGATGGAATAACGATGACCTGGCGCCGAACAGCGTCAAATCTGTTCTGAATCAGGTCGCAATCAGGATAATGGATATAAGCCGCCTCACCGATAGCTCTGTAATGGCGACCGGCGAGGACGGCCGAATGCTCCGGGGGAAGCATACAAAACATACAAAACTAGATTACTTTCAGTGCAACCATGCAAACGTTGCCTTTTTAACACCCTCAAATTATGTCCCCCTTTCATTGATGAATAACAAACTCTGGAGCAATTCTCTGCCAAAGTCATTTTAGCTAATGATCATTCTGGTAAAGGGACTCTCATTTCATACTGTTTGCACATATCAAAAAGTGGATCTGCCATTCGTAGTTTGCTTTACCAATACTCCAGAGAAATTAACACAGTGTTTACGGGGCAAGAAATGTGGTGCTGTCAATGTTCTGAAAAAAAAACAAAAACTGGAAATGTGCTGTCAGCAGGAGGGGGGAAAAGAGAAAGAAAATGTAGGGGAGGAAGAAGGGAGTTTCTCCAGGCAATAATCATTACTGAGGCATGGCTGCTCGGATGAGCATTCCTCTTCACTTAACTGTTCAGCATATATATTGGCTTAGATGATTTCATATCCACAGATTAAGGTCGTGCCACTGTGGGAGCGATGCAATCAACTGCCTTGGATGTGACAGTATTTAACTTGAATCTTAATTCATGTTTAGAGGGATGAGAGAGAAACAAAACAAGAAAAAATAAAATACTCAAACAAACTGTGGAAAGGTTTGTGACAAAATAACATTTTGTGATTGAATTCCACACAGTTTCACTTCTAGTGAATACATGTTGTCATGTGTCTAAAGGTATATGGCTTTGTACTACTGAATATTGCATGATGAAGAATGCAATATGAGAAACACTATCTCTGAGATTACTTCTCACCTGATTATGAGTTGTTTCATAAAAAGATGTCAAGCTACAAGAACCAACTCAATAGTCAAATCCATTTTGTCACAATTTTAAAGTTTCCAGGACCACATTCAAACAAAATAATCATGTGCATAAAGATTATAAACTACATGCATCCTCTGCTGCATTATTCAACTGCGTCTTGTCTCACTAGTAGTTCGGTTCGCAATTGGGCATGGTTTCTCTTAAGATTTTTTCTTTAAGCATCTCATTGAGTTTTTTCTTACCTCTGTTACCCCAACTGCTTATTTGTGGACTAGACACAACTTTTTGTGTAGCACCATTAGGACAATAATCTTGTAACCACAGAACATCAGATTTGATCAGTAATGCAATGCACTTGGGAAATCAGATAATGGATAAGTGCCACTTTTACATGACTCAGGCAATTTCATCTCATTTCTATTTTGCAACAAGCCAATACATCTCAGAGAAGGAAGTGAGGTAAATACCAAGAATGTTATTATTGTATTATTTGTATTATTATTTTGTTTAAATTCTTAATTTCCTTAAACATATATGTAGTTTCAAAGTCGCACAATAAAGTGGGAATTTTGCAGCTGCGGCATTAAATTCCTAGGTTGCCTACTCCCGCAATAATACCAAGACTGACGAATCAAGCCCAATAGAAGTGATTTGGCAAAAAGAAGAGACCCCACAGTGAGCACCTGTTCAGTTAAATAATGTATATTGTTTAGATATTTTGAACAAAAAAAATAGAGGGGAGGATAGAGAGAGGGAGAGAGAGAGTATCATTGATCTAGCTTAAAATAAGCAACTGCAGTTTAAGAACAATCCCCAAAAAACAGCAACCACATTGATCAATATTTGCAAGCAACTTTATAGGCAATATGCCCAGTGTCACTTAGAATAAGCCAGACAGTTTACGTGCATGTGCAGACTGACAAATTAAAATTAGAGTACAGGTATACATGTGCTTGGAAACCCGATTACTAAGCAAAACTCCTAACTAAATATGATTTCTAGATTGGGAAATTAGAGTATGTTCTTTACATGTCTGCATAAATTATTGGATTATTAAGTGCATGAATTCACATTATGTATTGTTAAAAGTACTCAATAAAACTTGTGCCAATTTCTTTCATGTCTATAGTTACCCCAGTGTTACATTTTGCTTTTTTCCCCACCTCTGGTATATTGGACTACCTTGTCAAGTCTAAATCAATACATCAGGTAATAGCTGTTTAAAAAGCTTTTTTGTGAATGGCAGTGCACAAAGCATGAAAACTGATTATATGCACAAGCTAGAGTTAATTACCTTTAGTCAAGTCATGAGTATTCATGGCTGCTCACAACTATTCTACACATACACTCAATGAGAACATGTACAATGCCTGAGCACATTTATAAACACCGGGGGAAGAAAAGTCATTAGTGAAAATGCAACTATTTTACATGTTTTCAATACAAATCAGAGAATTTGTAGAAAATGAAGAAAACTTCAGAATAGTAGTATGCACTCGATCTGTCATGGACTTCATAAGAATGTGTAAAATCTGATAAACCATGTTATTCCATATTCCGAATATCATCTTTTCATGTTACTGAATACTTGGATTTATGGGGTTTAGTCTGTTGGACATTCCAAGTACTAATAAATTTTCTAATAAGAATTAATAAAAAAAAATTAAACATTTCACTCAAATTGTTATGCTGACTGTAAGACTTCATGACAATATCGTATTTGAGAATGGAGAAAATAAAATGACAATTTTCACTAGTGGTCTTAGGCTTTTACATTATAAGAAACTATGTCTTGCGTTTATTACAGGTAGACATGAGTGAAATTTCAGCTCCACACAGACACAGTCTGAGCTTCTGATTGAACTTGGAATCTCTAGAGCTGTGCGGTGACAGCACTAGCCAATTACACCACCATGCTGCCCCAGAACATTTTGGGTGCCATATTGGTTGAACCCCAAATGACATAAATCAATTTTCCATCCTCTCTGCTGAGGAAGGAGGTCCATTGAACAGGAGTTGGCACAAACAGACTATGCTACTCATAGCCATCCAACATCTTTGTCTGCTCCTCAATTGGGTGACTAGGGTCACTGTTACAGCAGTAGATGTACCCTTGATTGGTCCTCCTTCATGCAATATGTGTGGTGACTGTGCAGTTTCCTTCCAGGAAAGAGGCATCAGTAAAATTGAGGTCTTTTATAGTTGTGGTATACTAGCACTTAAGACTACTGTGAAACATGGTATATTTAAGGGTATTTACTACATACACTATGCTAAGTTCCTTTCGTTGAATAAATCAACAAAAGTTGAAATTTGTATATTGTGTCCATTTTTGCGTATGACTGTAGATGTGGCCACAGAGCTTGACCCTTTGATGAACCTTTCTCAGCTTAGTAAAATATAATATAAATCGTGCCCTCACTGTAAAAACAAAATTATCACTTCCAATATTTGTTCCTTATACTATATCTTTAAGTCAAATTAAAATTGTTAGACATTGTTTGAATACATAACACCAGGTAATGTGATATTTTGCAAATCTAATTAATTAAATAATAATATACACCAATTAAACACTAATTAAATTTATGCAGGATCAACTAGCAACTCAATCAATTAATCAAAATGTATTTATATAGCACTTTTTACAATTGAGAATCGTCTCAAAGAAGCTTTACAATATTATATTATCTTAAAAGGCCAATCCCAAGTTGAGCAAACCTAGGGCGACAGTGGTGAGGAAAAACTCCCTGAAGTAGAAGGAAGAAACCTTGGGAGGACCAAGACTCAAAAAGGGACCCATCCTCCATTGGTGGCCTAGATGTTAATTATGTAAATACTTAAAAGTATATTATAGTAATAGTAAAATTGAGTAAGTAATACCATATAAATCAATATTTATATTTAAGTTGGTAATAAACTAAGTAACAAAATAGATTTAAAAATCAGTCCCCAGTGGGAGGTCCTAGGAGACCTCTATAGAATTTCGAAATGCTATTTAATGTTCTCAACGGACCAATGGCTTGATTGCCAACACTGATAAACAAGCTAAACAGCATGACAGGGTCTCACTTTCACCTCACTCTGTGTGTGTGTGTAGAAGTTTATATATCATTTTGAGGACGTTTTTTATGTGTTTTTTTTACCTTGTAGGGACATCTTGCTGGTCATCAATAGGACAATTTATATTTTATAATTATATATATATTTTTTGATAAAACTACCATTGTCATTATTTTGTTTTCGCATTTCCTTTATTCATTGTGAAAAAAAAAACTGTTATAAAAAAATAAGATTTGCTTTTGTTTACTGAGGTTAAGGTTATAATTAGGTAGATTTAATTATGTCAATGAAACTTAATTTGATGATACCAAGGCAATCACAAATCTGTGCGTGTGTGTGAGTGTGTGAGTTTGCAGTCAGCACATGCATCAGTGCATCATAAAATAACAACATCTACTTACCTACAAATTAGCCTTTAAATAATTTTTGCCATCTTGCTACTTTAAGTATTGTTTACTGCTGAAGGAATGTTTACTTGGCCTTTGTTAAACGAGACATTAGAGTCAGCAGTTCTACTCGTCTTATTACTGCACAGTTCAGTTCAGTAACTATACCTTTAGAGATATAGTTGGAGAAAGAAAGATTTAGGCTGTGCAGATTTAAATTTCCTGGTAAAGATATAAACTTATTGTAACATTATGGTCAAGTACAATGTAGTTAAATCTTCCTATTCAAACTGCTAGTCTCCAAATTCTAGCCATAACCAGTTTGTCATAATCCATTGAATGAACACACTGCAGTAATCTGTTTTCTTCTTTATGCAAGTAAGATATGTAACATGTCACAGTAAAATGTCTGGTCATCACGTTACAGTTACTTAGCAATAAAAAACAGCACTTTCCTTACCTTTTCCTAAATGAGATTTCTTCCCAAATAATGCATTATTCCTTTGTGTGTTTGATTGTATATTTGATGGCCACTTCAGGGAAACACACAAGGTCACATCAAGACGAAGGGCTGTGGTAGCCTAGTGGTTAAGGTACTAGACTCTGGACCTGAATGAACCTGATGGTCCTGGGTTCAAATCCCAAGCAAGACACTTAACCCACCATTCTTGAATTGTAAGACTGTATAAGTCGCTCTGAATAAGGGCGTCTGCTAAATGATGTAAATGTAAGACTACTCATATCAGGCCATACACTCAATTTAGCTTATGCACCTTATGCATGTTTTCGGGCTGTGGGAAGAAACTTGAGCACCTGAAGTAAACCCTCACAGGCATGAGGAGGACATGCAGACTCCACTCTGTAATGACCCAGGCCACTCTACCTTGGGATTGAACGCAGAACCTTCTTGCTGTGAGGTGACAGTGCTACCCACCAAACAACCACCCCATTTAAATGCAGTGCACTTACAGAAAATAACTTGCGGTAAAACACATGACTGAAAGAGCGCACACGTTTGCACATGGTAGTACATGAGTTATGAGATACATCAGGGCGAAGGTGGTAGAGACAGGAAGCACTAACCTACACACAGATAACATGCCTGTGTGGACAATGAAAGTAGGGTTTTGGGCATACTGGAACTAGGTAGGAATTCTTTTTATAAGGAATTATGAAACAGGCTCGTTCTATCTGAATAGGTCAGAACAACCTAGATGGTGGGCAATTACAGTGGTTGCGACCACCATCGTGCTGCTCTCAGTCTGATAATGTGCTCTTCTCAGCATCTGTCAGATGGGCAAAATATCTGAGTGCATCATAGAGGCATATCTAACAGTCAACAAACTCTCACCTAAAGGTATCATCTGAGAGCCTTTTTATAGAGCAGCAAGGGAAGACCTTTTACGCCCTACTGTGGCAACACTCAATGTCTAATCAGATTACACATATACTCATTTACATATCTGCCTGAGACAGCACTCTGGTACATCAATACAACATTTCTATCTGGGTCTGAGTATTTTTAGTACTGACACAATGAACTTGTTAAAAAACTGTTTATATGTCTGTTTATATACACAACAAATTTAATATAATCTAATTTAAACCCATTGAAGTAACATCACTGTCAGCGTTTCCATGACAACAAGAAGTGTGAGTAAGGAAACTGTATAACTCTCTCTCTGTGTTTTGATAAAGCAGCTTTGGCTGTAACGCTACTTCCAGGGGTTGCCGTGCAGAGACATTCTGGTTTGACTGCATTAAGATATGACAGCTCCCAGATGTGCAGACACGAATTCAGCATCTTTTTATTAAAACATAGCAAATTTTGACAGGGAAATACCAGCATATATATTTGAGCACAAGCTGTAGTTAGTCTTAAGTTCTTATATGGTGAAATACACTGCTCAAAAAATTAGTGAATACTTCATAATAAAATCTCCCATAATTAAATATCCCCTAACTTTTGTGAGCAGTGTAATACTAATGAGATAAGTCCCATCAATTGTGGTAGACTGCCTACTTCCTGTCTGGCAGTTTTATAGACTGGGTGTGTTCACACTTGGCAGGTGTTAGTCGATTAAAATGAACAATGATGTGATTGCTCAAGTATTGCCCTCCTCTGACACATCTGAACCTGACCCAACTAGGGGTTTTGGTCCCCTTCCAAACAAACCGGTCATACTGACGTTTGAATGCGGCATGTAATGAAATATAATATATATATATATATATACACGTATATATATATGAAATATAAACAAATCCAATTCATTTGAAAAGCACGTAATATAACGTATATAACAATATAACAGCTATCAAACAAATGTAATTCTGATTATATTAAATAACTGGAATTAATTATTTCATCCAAAAGACAGAATAGTCAAGCAAGCGAGGTAAGTTTCCCATGTGCCAGTAGAGTTGTCCTAAGTTGTCTCCTTGACGAATGTATTATTTTCTGTGTAAAATGGAGGGATTACATTGAGGGACCTCTGAGTAAACTGTCAGATGCTAAAATACCAGCACATAAGAAATTCCAAATCATGAAAGCCTAGTATGCAGCATTGTGGCAACTTGACAGAAATGGTATTGGAACCCAGGACCTTCTAGGCCATATGTCAGTACCTTAACCACTGGGCTACCACAGATTTGGCATAATGGATCTTAACAGTATTTTGACATGCAATACTATGTAAAGGTCTTACTTTAGGCCATTGTTAGATATACCAAGTATATACCAATATTTCTTATTTATAATTAGATTATTAGATTACCAAAACATGGTATAATAGACATGCCATGTTTTAGATAAGACCCATCAAGATTGGAATGAAGATCAGTAGAAAAGAGTATTATGAAGTTTGAAATTTTTGGGTCCAATAATTAGAGAAAATGTTATGTATGGTCATAATACCGTTGCAAATACAACAAATCTAATGGTAGCCTAAGACTTATGCATAGTACTGTACCTATGAATAATTACCTCTTTGTACTCAGTTGTGAATGCTAGCCCAGCAAATTAAAGTAAAATTTATACAGGTATTTACCGTTTAATGTGAATCTGATCAACATCCATACACTTTAACAGTCAAGGACTTAAGAATAATAAAAAATAAAAATATGTCATGTATATACTTCACATCTGAATGACAGAATTTTGTAAAAGCAATCAAAGTAAATCACAGGCTTGAATGTCAGGAAGAACTTGGTATAATTCTACTTTTTTGTATTTTGCACCGTTTTTATGCAGCATATGATTTCTCATTGTCTTTACGGCCCCATAACATTTTGTTTCCTTGCCTACCTGTTGCAGGTGGCAGAATTACTTAAGGCTTTACTTAATTTAAATGACATGATATCTACACGACTTGAGTCACTGTTTAATTCTCTAGTGGATAAAATATATGAAAGGGCCCAAGCCTGGTTCTATACACCATTAACAAAGATTGTACGATGTTGGTATTTAAATCAGGCACTTTAAAGTGCTGAGCTAATGTAACTCTTGGCCTTAAGTGCAGCTACACATAAATGACCAAATAAATAAAGCTGAATCCTGAGAAGCCAATGTAATAATCTAATTTATTCATGTTGTATTTTGTCTTTGTATTATTATCTGACTCCAATTTAGTCCATGATGGACCATCTCTGGAATACAACCAAGCGTGCTCCATTTTTTATCTGCTTGCTTTTACTATACAACTCACAAACAATCGATGCATTGAACAAGTTTTCCACTCCCACTTGTCTTTATCTCATGCAAATTGAGATCTGCTAAATAGAGGGAGGCAAGTAAATCCTAAGTTAGTTTGTTCTGCCAACCAGCAGAATTGGCAATGGGTTGAATGTTTGTGGATATATGGCAGCAAATCTGATCACCTTAAACAAACAGAATTCATTGCCAGCTTTTCTTTTGTGTGGGTAGACCAGAAATATTTGAATGATGATTAGGATAGAGGAGCATGCGAAAGGGTACTCTGTAATGATTTGCAATCTATGTTAAAACGGCCTTTTAATGTGGGTCCACCCACATGCAGTAACTCGTGTTCCTAATGTCACTTCACGATGAGTTCATTATAAGATCTAACTGCATTATTTAATCTATCGATTTAAATGGATTATCATACAACCCATTTACTGAACGTCCTCCTATCCCTAAACTAAACTCACAGTACCCCCTGATGTGACAAATAAAAGCGAATGACCCCATTATTGGACATCATGCTGAGCCCCCTGTGGTTGTCCAATTGATTTGGGCTTATATATAAACATTACTAAGCACATTACTTACAGCAGATTAGCCACCAGTCTGATTATTGCAAGCTCTCTATAAATACATTTAAGAATGCACTGACCACCAATGTAAGCATCTCGCGTTGATAGTTGTAGTCTCCAAGTAGCCATCATGTCTTGGAGCCAGAAAATTGGTTATCCTATGTTTCTCAAAACTGGATTTAAGTACATGTATGCACTGTTTGATGTCCATCTGATCATGTCCATTTAAGGTCGTATAATATAAAATATAAAAATCTCTTGTATATATATATTCAATTTGCATCTGAATGACAGAAACCTAGTACAAGCAATCATAGAGAATCAGCCTTGAATGACAGAAAGAAACGTGTTTTATAAAACAATTTATAAAATATATAAATTAGATAAGATAAGAATTACTGTATTACTGCAATTACTGCAATACATTAATTCTTATCTTATCTAATTTATATCTTTTATAAATTGTTTAATAAAACACGTTTACAGTACAGTAAATATTTGGGGTTTTAATTAATATTTTTTAAGTAAACACTATGTGCAAAGTATCAAGTCCACTTGGTGGTAATGTGCAGGCAGTGTCCATTTCAGCCAATGTCCTGTTTCACAGAACATTATGTGGACATTAAACAGCACACACCTTTATTATAGTAACAAGTATACTAGTAACTAGTATAACTAGTATAGTAACTACATTTTCTCTTTTCTCTCCGAGGTGATGTTCCGGTACCAGTTCCAGCACCGTTCCAGAT
>JAUZSU010128801.1:0-17035 GCA_034780255.1 Parotocinclus maculicauda | reverse complement strand
TTATTAATTCAAGAATGGTATCGGATCGGTATCGGGTATCGGCCGATACGCAAAGTTTATATATCGGTATCGGTATCGGAACTGAAAAAGTTGGATCGGTGCATCCCTATTCAAAGGTGACCCAGTCTCAGGGTTTTTTGCTAAACAGGGAGTTGGTGACCAGTTTTCAAACAGGAAAAAGTGCAACTGAAACAGGTGCTCCTTCTAAGATTTTTTTAATCATGAACAGAAAATGGACAAAAGACTTACGCATGGTGTGTGAACACAATCAGGGGCTCTCCTATTAACCACTAAAATTCCAAAATAAGCTATTTTTTTCTAAGTTAAAAAGGATAACCATTAATTCACTCATTCATTATCTTCCGCTTAATTCACACGGGGTTGCAGGCCCACAAAGGGCCACTTTGGAGACACCAATTAACCTAAATTAACCTTTTACCTTAAGTCTTTTGGGCTGTGGGAGGAAACTGAAGTACCCGGACTAAACCTACGCAAACACTTGCTGTGAGGCAGCGGTGCTACACACCGAGCCACCCTTAGAATAACCATCTTGAAGCAAAAGAAATCAAAGGGGATGGAAAAATGGAAAATGGATGTACAGTTATTGCTGATGGGTTCCATATTGAGTTTTCCAAGGCATTTCAGCAATTGTTAGAGAAGGATGTGCAGTATGTGCTCAGTAAAGGTATGAATAGTGGCATGCTTCCACTAAGCTGTTAAAAAGATATGCTCACCCTGCTGTCAAAAAGGTAATCTGTCTCATGCCCTGTCTTTACTTTACACTGATGGAACTGCACCTAAAAACAATATCCTCAAGACTTGAAAAGAAGATGAAGCAGGTCATTTATCATTACCAGATGCACTGTGTGTCTGGTAGGCCAATGTTTTCATTATATACATGTAATTTGAGATATATCGGACATTACCAAATTGATGAACTCAAAGCCTGGTGTTGTTTTATTGGATCAACCTAGGTTTGACAGCCATGATCAAGGTTTTGTACAGTGACATTGAGAGTGAACTTAAAAGTTAATGATGATTTATGTGCTTTTTTTAAGAACACAGGGGCATTTAACAAGGTTTTTTACTGCCAGGAGCATATGTTATATGCTATTGCTATTGAACCCTTTTTATGCCAACTAAAAAAAAAGGCCTCTCAGCGTATACAAACAATCTATTTATACCGATTAGCACTCACAGATGATACAGATGTGGCTATTTTAACGAGAATTTTAAATGACTATGAATGTTTATTCTCAACCAGAGTAAAATGGAATGACAGTAAAAAAAATAGAGTGAGTGCAGAACCTAAACTTCCAAATGAGTTAAAATGGAAGTCAAAATGAAATATCCCTTACCACAGATCAAACTAGTAATCTACTGAAAAGCACATGACTGAAGTTAAAATGTCAATCTGCAAACTGTTTCAGAAATAGGTTACCATTAAAGCTGCTCAACAACCAACTTATTTCACCATCCACAAACTAACCACTGTGCAGAATATAAACATTATGACAAAGTGTGTGAGTCAGCAGTCCATGACAGAATTAAAGCAGCCAAGGCACCAGCATAAGAACACACTAAGCAAACCGTAGAGAAAGGCAACAAATGGCAAGGCAAAACAAAAGCTGTCACCAATTAAATTGTGAGTTATACTGTGCAAATTCAGCCGTTTGACAGAAATAGGTTTAAAGAACTTTTTCATTCTCTAGTCTCAAGATAATGTCTAATTAACGTTACTGACAAAATCTCTGAATATATTGGGATATAATTTTAGTCAATATCACACTTTCTTCACAGAAACAAATGTAGCTAAATTACTGTTAAACCCGACTCAGAGGGGCACTTTCCCAAAGACAATACATGTAAAATTTCAAATAAATTACCTAACTAATAATTGTGCAGTAACAGTTTAAACACACAGAAGCTAAATATAAAAAAAGACAGAACACAGTTCAAGAAAATATTATAAATAAAATAGTTACAAAATATATATTAATATAAATGAATATAAAAAAATATAAGATATAAGACAAATAGTATATAATGCATGATAAATAAAATATTGAATATAATTATGTAGAGAATATGCAGTCATTGTAGGTTCTCGTGTCCTCAGTTGGAAAGTTTTGTAAGCATGGCATGATCAGTCAACTGGAGGAGGGGAGGGGAATTTATTGCCCTCTGCTGTGGTCTGAGTAACAGTATGGGGACTGGAACTGATGATGGAAGCACAGCTTGAACTGGAACAAGAGCTTAGAGAGCAAATACTGACTGCCCTCACATTTGAGAAGGGTCATCTCTGAGGCCTTTGCTGGCCAGCCAAGCAGTAGAGTGCTGAGATGGATGTGATGGAGCATTTTTCTGCACAAAGATCAAGGCTTTCTTGACTGCTGCTTTTTGACTTTTTCTTACACCACTGCTTAAAGAAAGTATCTTTCAGAAACTGGCTTTATGGTCTTTCTTCTCATATCATTTGTGACATTTGTGACAGCGAAAAAACAGTGTTTTTACAATCCTGTTGGCTAACAATGTTTATTATTAATTGTCCAGTGGTCACACCTCAATAGTTTAAATATTTCAAGGGTGCTGCATGCATCTGAAAGAAGTTTTACTGTCCACCTTTTTGACCCATCAACAATCCACTGTTGCTAAAGCTGCTTAATAATTATACACACCTTAATACCAGGTGTTAATAACTTTACGCCACTCATTAATATCACCTGATAATGATTAAACTCAAGCATTTAAGTTGGAAATTGTGCTTAAAACTAATGACAAGGATACTGGATTGTGCATGGATTGTATATTTTAATCCAAATATCCGAATATGTCAAGATTACTCTTATCAATCATAGTTTTTATGCTTCCATATACTCCAATAACGCTATGTAGAAGTATACAGTGGCACATGAAAGGTTGTTAAGGTTGTTCTGTGTGTATATGACCTAAAACGTCAACATATTTTCACACAAGTCCTAAAATCAGATAAATAGAACCCAATGAGACAGATAGTCATATATATCATGTGTGCATTTATTTACTGAGGAAAAATGTTTAGTATTACATACTTCTAGGTATGTTAAAATAGCAAAATTTGCAGTTAATTTAAATGTAAAATTAGAGTTTAGTCAATCTGATGACAATCAGTTGTGAGTAGGTACACTGTTGTTTTTAAATAATAGGGATCTATATAGTTTCATCTTCACAACGCATCTGTGGTAGCATGTCGTTGTGGCACAAACAAAGGAGCTTTTTGATGACCTCAGAAAAATATTTGTTGATGCTCATCAGATGTACAATACCACTTCTAATGAGTATAAAATCCACCAATCCACAGTTAGACAGCCTGTATACAAATAGAGGAAATTCAAAGCCAATGTCTCTCAAAAGACCAACTAAGATCCAAAGAAAAAACCATTGTGTATATGTACCACTTCTCGGCAGGATTTAAAACACAATGTTTAGCAAACAAAAAATTATGTATTGTTTCAGATTCTTTTTGAAAGCATGAACCTAGATAAATGAGACAACAGTCGCTTTCAGAAAAATGGCAAGACAAGTTGAGACAGTGGTCACTACTGAGTAGCAGTTCCCTGAAAATTGCAGGCTAGAACTCAATAAGTATCACATTTCCAATGTCTTCACAACTTGGTTGTATTTGCATATTTACATTTACAGCATTTGGCAGCACTCCAGAGCGACTTACAATTGACACAGTTACAGTTCAAGCAATCGTGGTTAAGGGCCTTGCTTAAGGACCCAACTGTGGTGTGAATTGAATCCTGGACCATCAGGTCTAAAGTCCAGTACCTTTACCGCTAGGCTAATGCCTAGAAACAGCAAAAACAGTCCTTTCTGTTATATCAATGGTGAGGTAACATTAAAATCCAAAACAGGACAGTTGAGCCCCCCCATAATTTGTCATTTCAGCTGTCAGTCTTCACACAACATAAGCAAAAGTTTCAAACTAAAAGCCTTTTGCCTTTATAGTAAAATATAAATGGTATAAAACCATAATCCAGAAACACTCCAAAAATTCTGCCAATCTGTCTGTTCAATTAGATTGTGAAATCAACTGGAGTTTGTTTACATCCTTGCATTACCACTGAGAGACATGAAAAGCCAGGTGTAAACCCACCCAAGCGCACTATAATCAGATCACTAAGAACACAATCGAAATTGGTCAGAGGTTAATTTTGACCACATGTAATGAGTAAACAAAATGTCTCTTCTGTAAACAAAATGTCTCTTCTGTCTCTCCCAAAGACAAGTTTTGATGTAGCTGTGTTTGGGATGTGCATGTCATTTACTAGTCCACTGCACTGTGGGAAGCCCCATCAAAAAACTCTTCATAAACTTCATATACATACAGCTGCTTTCCTTAGGAAAATGTGGGACAAGCTGGTGTATCCTGCACCACAGAAGTGCTACAACTCTCTTTTCCATGAATAGGATCAGATTCAGGTGCAGCATTTTTCTCACAATCAGTGCACTCACATTTCCACAAATTTAGAAAGAAACACAAATATTCTGTATATGTGAAACTGGCCTCAATTTCCCCCCACCAGTTTTGACTTCACTCTTGCCATAATGTTTTCTGAACAGTAGTACTGCTGACCACTGCAGAAGCAGCCAACCAAAGCTTTCTCCGGCGCCAGCTGTAGACAATTTCTGCCCATATTTGAGAGATTATAATACATTGGTAATAGCTTGTAAGAAACCATGTTTGCAATAGTTTTCAGGAAATAAAACTTAACCGAAGTGCGGTGGTGTGCTTTGCACATGAGCAAGTAGATCAGATCTCGTTTTGTCACACTAGGGATTGATGTGAAGTGAAGTATGTGCAAGGCACAGACAGGCTGTCAAGTCCTCCTAAAATCGTCATATTGCCTACTCTAAACCAACTGTAACTCTCAGCAATATAAAATGCTGACTGAATATGAATGCTAGAAAGAATGTGAGAATATCTCAAAACGTTCACTGAACTCATAACCATTTCAAATCTCAGATAACAGTAGGTGGCTAAATGCTTAGTGTTAAAGAAATTAAACTAATAATAATGTAGTTAAATGCAAAACTAGCATTTTAAACATTTAGAATTTTCTTAATAATTTAAATTTTTATTATTGATTTAAATTATATAAGTTAATTAATTTTACTATTACTACAAATTCATTATTCAATTAACATCTAGGCCACCCAAGGAGGATGGGTCTCTTTTTGAGGTATTGGTCTTCCCAAGGTTTCTTCCTTCTTTATTTAGGGATGTTTTTCTTTCCACTGTTGCCCTAGGCTTGCTCAATTTGGAATTGGCCTTTTTAATAATATAGCATTGTAAAGCTGCTTTGAGACAATGCTCCATTGTAAAAAGCACTATATAAATACATTTGACTTGACTTAAAAATAAAAAACCTGCAATTTGTAAGTATTTACTCATTTATTAATTAAGATAATGGTTTTGTAAGACTTCATTTTTGTTTTCAACTCTCATGAATTTTCTTGTATTTTCTTTAAATTTTTAGTACTGTTTTGCTATCACTGATATCACTTGATAACTGTCATTACTTAGTGTTAAATCAGTATTAGAAGAGAAAAACTGGGATCGGTGCATCTCTAGTTGTAATTGTACAATGCATGTCAAAACAAAAAAAAAAGTAAAGTGTAGCAAAACAGCATTTGTAAAATGAATATCTCACTCTAAAGCGATTATTGCTAGCTACATCGTTTTAGCAGATTTCTAGTGTCTTCACAAAGACAGAGAAACACTTGTTAGCTTTAACTGCATTTGATCTTTCTGGCAATGAAGTTGTGCAGTGATACGAGTGTGTACAGAGTTCATGGTGAAGAAACACAAAGGTTCATTGTTAAACCGTGGGCTTGTAATGGTCTTCAGGGTCCTGTTAAGACTTGCTGTCAGTTGACAATACCAGTATAACAGAGTGCATGCCTGTGCAGGAATATCCAGATGTTACTTCAGAATAAAAATATTTGCCTTCAGCATAAACTGACTGCAGCAATCCAACTGATGCTGACCCCATTTGAACCTCAACGAACATTCTGTTATATAGGGTTTAATGTTGTTGTTTGTCAGTATTCTGTACCATGTCATGATATTTCTTACGGCTTTTTCACACGTGGACCATTTCTGTATCTAAAGTTGACTTAGAACACTAAGTCATGGTTTCATTTGCATATGCAAACAAGTCAAAAAAGCTCAGAAACCTCTGAACGGCTTCCAAAAGCAACAAACTGAGACATACAGTGATGTTAATTATTGTATTGCACATGATACTGTACATATTGTGCTATAATGAAAATGACCACTGTGACAGAATGGGGAAAGCCATAGAGACCACTCAGCAACTGTACCCTAATCTACTTGAGAGGAATCCTGACCTTTTATTCATGTTAAAGTATCTGGATTGATTCAACATAATAAGATATGAACCTTTCTCCTACAGAGTGAGACAGTTTATCGAAATGGTGAATGGCACGAACAGTGAGGTGCGTTGTTTGGGTGCAAATACCCTGGTTCACACTGCCAACTCTCAGGCCTAGTTTAGTTTTAGTTTAGGTATTTTGCATCATCTTCTGCTTCTCATATGCATTGGAAAACAGCAACACAATAACATTAATAAAAATGAATCAATGTTACATAGGAGTGTAAGCAGGGGTGTGAACAACAAGTGGACTGAGATCTCATTAGTGCTAAAGTAAGAGAATCAAGTACTCTTAAAGTTGTCTTACAATGCAAACAGAAAAAGAACTGAGATCAGATGCAGCTGGTTCACTTTCAGGTTCAGTTTAAAAGAACCAAGCACAGTATTTAAAAACAGCATCACAACAAATATTACATACATGACCTTATCAGATATGCACACACAACTTGGCAATGGAAGTCCCATTTAATGATATTTATTCTAATGTTTTAGCTATCCCAGTAACAAACAGCATAGTTTTACTAGTGCTCTCTGTTTTCTCTGATGGTTCAGGTTACAATTTTCTGCCTTTTTGATGAGAAACCGATATGACATACATTTCTATAGAAATTCATAGTATATAAACAATTGTCTAAACAAACATTTGGGAATGGTTAAAGTTGTTTTTTTCTGTGGCCACTCCACAGTGATAATATACCTTCAAAATTTAGACAGAAACCCAAACACATAGAGAATGCCCAACATAAATCAAATTTTACTGGCATAAGAATTAAGTGACAAGTGAATTCATCAACCACTCTTTTATTTCAGTGGCATCTCTGGTCCATTTACGTATTGTTCGCATGCAGTTTTCTTGTGAAAATGCTATTTATATTTACATTACAGAAGTATTAGAAGACCATTACTGACCATAAAGTGACTATAGTAATGTCTGGTCAACATCCATTTTGGCCAGCATGCTGATATACAGAATGTAATGATGGCCTATATACAAAGTACATAGGTTTTTAAAACCATGAGTTGTACCGTGGTGCTTAAAAGTGAACTCTTTAAAATGCTATACATTAATGCATAAATATGACCTAAAACCAGATGTTCAAGTTCTAAAAGCTAATATTATACAGTATTTCTGTGAATGACAGGACTTATCTGAACCTTTGCTTTCAGTATTTTGGTGTGAGCACGATGCAGTAAAAAGCAACTACCAGTGGATCTATAACATCTGCAGAGAAGAAAGCATCTGTGATTTTTGCTTAGCGTTTTGAGTCTGATACATGAAGGTAAACAAGTGAAAAACAAATAAAAGCCGCTTCTCACAGACATACAAGTTGGCCATAAAATACTCTCCATCAAAGCAGCTGTTTAGCACAGCAGGGTATATTGTTAGTCCTGCATAAACCTGACAAAGTGAACCACTTGAATGATGTTGAAATACAGTTTTCTCAGTTAGGACTGCAAGCTGTTTTCACTGTTTTCTGTTTAATTGTTTTATGGCCATGCCATAAATGTGATGCGTAGTTTTGTTTGTTTAAAGCTGTGACTCTATATGACTGTGTCCTATTTGCACTCAGGTTTTTATATCACGTAGCTTAACATCTAAAGTATTTCCTTTTTTCTAGGGTTGCTGCCTGGCTGTATGACCTACTTTCTCCTGAGTCTCACAGACCGATATTCTGACATGTTCCTTGAGAACTTTGTGATAAAATTTAGACTGCGTTGTTTCTTCCGTGGTGGCGAGGTATCATGACCTAAATGCAGCAAAACAGGCAAATACTGTGATCTATCACATTCCACAGATGGGATAAGGCTTTTATGTTCACATACAGTGTAATTTCTTTCTCCAGCTTCTCATTTAAACAGTTTTATTAAAAGTCCTGGTCTCATTAATCCAAAACTATTTGCCAACCCCAGTCTGGATTATGCTAGTGCTATGTGATGGGCAACTTTTTAAAAGCAATGACTTTCTGTAACCGGGTTGCAGGGTGCTGCAAGTGGTTAACGCAGTTGCCACACAGCTATAGAGATGAGGAATGTGCATGTTTTGTGTCTGTGTAGATTTATTAAAAAATTCAAAAGATATGCATTAAAATAATTGGTTGCTCTAAAATTGCCCCAGTGTGAATGTGTCTGACTTTGGTCTGGGGTTGACATTAATCAAATTAATGAATAATAGATCAATTAATAAATAAATAAATAAGTGTCCTTGCTTTGTGAAACGTCCATGAGCGTAGCACACGACATGTCCTGTGACTTTTGACTCACCCTGTACATGCCTATGGCTACCAGCCACAATTAAATAAAATGCACTGTTTAACATCTGGTCAACATCTGTTCACTATAATAGTCAAGGTATTAAAATTTATAATAAATTCTAATAGGAAATAAAAATCTGTCTTGTAACACCGGACATTGCAGCTGTAAACAGCTGGAAACCTCAACACGTAAATAACACTGTGAATCCATGACCAAATGGAGTCTGAAACAAGTCCGTCATTCACTCGCAAGCTAAGTACCTAACTGGGCCTGTGCATGCTAGTTGCTTAGCTCATGTTTGAACTAACTTGATTGATGTGTTTAGAGATGTTTAGTAGTCCTTTGCCCCCCCCGTGAATTATTTTTACATATACATCTTTTCTGTTTACATTCACTTGTCTCTTTTTCATCTGGCTGATCTTCTGTGTTTTCACAATACTGTTTAAGTCTAAGCATTTTTGGTTTCTGTAAAAGTATCAGTATCACACCATCTTGCTAAAGTGTTAAGGCTTTTCCCTACATATATATATATATATATATAAAGTTAGTTAGATTATTACAATGTATAGCAACTTCCTGTACACTATCCTAGGGTCAAAGAGTATCAGAGAAAATAAGGGACCACTATGCAGACACTTCAGTCATCCTAGAATGCACAGAGCTGAGGTGCTTGTGCCCATCATCACCTCTTTTTCAAAGTGAAGTGTTCTCTTTCTACAAGTCCCACTGTACTTTAAAAACCCTTTAAAAAGGGTTGCTTGAAGTTGCTCCTCATGGAGCAGTAACATTTACATCTCCACTGTATGCTGGATTCATCAGTGACAAACAGATAATGAAATATTCTGGCATTCTCTCTCTTTTGGCCATGGCCATTATGGTTAATCACAGTTTTTCAGTTGATGACTTTGTGCCATGCAAGATCTACAGGCTAGCATTTCTAGCAGATGTGAGGTCAGGGAGACCCAAGCCATTGCCCACCTCAGGGTGCACATTGAACTCCTCATATGGCAAGTAAAATAACATGTACTTTCTTACACTGTAATTACACTCTGGCCTTTTGGGAACATTAATCAGCTTTATACTCTAGCTTGTCTCATGACAAATTCTGAAAATGGGCCTGTAGTAAGGGCTTGGGCAAAAAAGCCAGTTTGAGATTGTATATTGTCTATGTAAATCTTGTAAATAGGATTTATCTGTCTAAAACTTACCTTACTTACCAGACTTGTACTTACCAAATCTATTGTATATTACTAAAAATTGCTTTACTCTAAAAGAAAATCTAATCTACTAGTAATCTCTCTACTCTTAATTTACATTTCTGGTCTGCTGTTCTTCCTATTTACATTTTACATAAATGATCACCATTGGAGTGTTTTGTTGTTTGCTACATAACACAACAGTCCATTGTAAATCTATTTATTTATGGAAGCATAACCATAAAAATAACACGATATTTTTTTTCTTTCATTGTTTTTATGGTTTCCTTGTCTCAGGGGATCCCCTGAATAAACATGTAATCTTGTGTGTACACAAAGTCTAACCAGTCAAATCTGTGAATCAGCATTTGTCCTTGGATCTGCCAAAAGTAAGCATGGGATTTTAAGTTTTTCACAATCTACCGTTATTTATGGGATATCACACGTCATATAAAGTAGCTTTTGCTTTTTGATTCATAGCAAATACAGATTCAAACACACAAAACACAACCTATTTCATTTGGGCACAGCCATGTTTTCAGGTTGAAGCTCTACAGAGTATGCAATACACGGAGGGCAAAATTAAGCCATGGAAGAAGCCATAAACATTCGGAATATGAATTTATTAAAACATTTAAAACAACATTAAGTAATTTAATATAATAACCAAACAATAATTTGCTTGTTTGTCTGTTATCTTACTGTGTGATTATTGTTGTTTGTTTTTTAATATTTGTTCTGTGATTTGTGCTCTGCCTTTTGCCAAGCCACTATTGTAAATAAGAAGCTGTTCTAAACGACTTGCCTGGTTAAATAAAGGTTAAATAAAAAAATAATAAAAATTAACGTCAACCTGCTGAATATGTGGAGTTTGACAAAGCTAAGACAGGCAAAGAGGTTAAAGCAAGCACAGAGTCAGGCACAAGCCAGCGGCCTCTGCTATCTGTCTTTAGCATCGAAACAGTTTCCACAAAAATGTTTCTGTATGCTGTGATTTATAATTGATATACAGAAGGAATATCGGAAAGAGCTGGTCATAGGTTACAAAATCCGAAATTGGAATTGGCCAAGAAAATTGCACTCTGGGTATTTCTATGAAACCTATATATGTCATTATTTTAATATTTTGCTGTTTGCTTAATAATTTTCACAAAGTTTCTAAATAAATTTGTACTTATAACTAAATACGAGAAAGTAGCTTTTTATTTGTTGAGTGTATAAAACGAAACATTCAGGTAAAAATAGATCTTTGAGGTGGACATTTATTTTTTATAAATTATTAAATGAACAGTAAATATGAAAAATTAATTCTATAATTTTTGTGAGCTGTTGATAGTGTCTATCATTATCTGGATATGCAATCACCTATATAAGTATATACCCAGCTTACAAACATTGGGTAATGTTCAACGCAAATATGAAGAAATTAAAAATGAAGCATTTGATATTTTATTAAACAAGATCATCAAATAAGCAAATGAAGTCAAAGAAAGTAGTTTGATTATGCAAATGAGATGTAAATTCAGTTATTATGATTGAGTAGTAAGTGACATATTTATGTGGGTGAACATAAGCATGTCAAACTGGATGAGAGTACCACACATTGATTGATCAGTAGGGTATATGGTCACCCAAGACTGCCAAAACACACTGATAGTGATGGGGCATGGACAGGATCAGATTGTTCAACTTCTTTGGATCGTGGGGCTCCTATTCATATTAATTTTTAAATATCCCCTAATTTCTTGTTAGCAGTTCAATTATTTGGATGGCAATTTAGTGTACTACAAATTTTGTTATTTTTTATTTTATCTTTCAAAATTACCATATTGCAATATATTGTGTTGCATATGTGTGTGGCAGTGTGGTAGTTTAGCTTACGGTTCTTAATATCAGATCCTGTTAAATTTATTTGTTTAGCGTTATAACTTCTCTTTGTATTGCTTGTACAGATCCATTAACTCGCTCTGAACCACCATGTTTATGGCAAATGAATATTTTGTTCTCTGTGTACTACAACATTAGTGCATAACAATTTCTTAAAGACGCTTAGGAGAGTTTTACTAATCAGCACACTTAACTGCACTGTAATTAACAGCTGGTGAAGCATAACCGGCTCAACTAGGTCAAAGACCTCATGGTGGGCTGCATTATTGCAAGCATGCCTTGAGAAAGAGGAAGAGACAGAGTAAGGAAAAAGAGAGAAATAGAACAAAAGCCCTGCTGGAGACGGAATGAGGATTTTAAGCATGCAAAACACAATGGAGCTAGGAGATGGCCTCAAGAGGCTTTCATGAAGTAACTCTCTTTCTCATACTTCCTCCTTTCATGGCATCATGCATTCCTTTAGTTGTCATGGAAACCGAGCATTGAGTTTTGACCCTTTGTTTAGTTCTTAAGGTTTTAAGACATCATCCACTTTTCCTGTAAAGTACAAATGTGCAAGGATTACTAAGAATTTAGATTATGATTGTCCAGTCAGAAAGCCTAAGATCAGAGTGACAATGTACCTGGTGGCACACACACACACACACACACACACACACACACACACACACACACACACACACACACACACACAAACACACACGCACATGTTTGCCTTTCTGATCAGTACTTTATTATTAACGATACTAAACTTAACCTAAAGCAAACATTTTGGCCCACTTGTCTTTTCAAAAGAAAATAAAGTTTTTGAAGTATTTGAAGTATTTTCTTAGTATTTGAACAATATTTTTGAGGACATACAAAATACCCACATGGTAAAAATGTCAGATCTTTGAATCCTTGTGGGGACATTTATTAGGTTTTCACTATGATATGTAAACTTATAAACCACCACTTAAACATTTTTACAACATCCCCTCAACCCAACCCAAATTTCTTCATTGCTTTAGTCATAATGCTTTTAGGAAGTCATTCAGGAGTAGATACAGCTTGACACATTCTGTTCTTTTCACCCACAGAGAACAAAGAGCAAAAGTCACAAAGACAGCATTCCCTGAAAACCACAACACAGTTCAGTAAAAGTTTGTCTCGCACTTCTTTCCGGTCATCTAGTTTTCTTTCATCAATTAATTTTTATTCAATTTTAACTACTCAATGTAGGTGTATACGTTTTTAAAAACATTTTCATTTACATAATAATATGTTTCATCTATTGTATTTCTATAGTGACTTTAAGACCAAGCTTCCACTGTTGAGTCCTTGAGCACGGCCCTTAACCCACGATTGCATAGATGGTATCAGTTGTAGGTTTCTGTGAGTGCGAATGTCTGCTAAATACTGTCTGCTATATGCTGTAAGTGTAAATAATACAAGTTCATAATCATTAATGGGCTTCGTCCTCATATAAATGAAAATCAGCTGGCTATCTTACTCCTGCTACTTGCAAGTCAGGTCTTCATTTTTCATTTTCACTTCAGTAACCAGTCTGAATTTACCAGTGAAAGTGACTACAGCTTGAACAGATAAATAAAATTGGCATTTTTTGCACTACAAACACGGTGTGAAAAATGAGACATGGGTAAGATTTTAAAAGTGGCTTAATATTCAATAATATGTTAAATACACAGTAACATTAGCGTGAATCTAACAGGATGGATGTGGATACAATAAGAAATATGGATTTTTTTTGTACTGATGTCTGGCTTCACATAACTATTATCTTAGCTATCTATTTTATGTAAGCCAAATGCTAAATAAACTACAATACACAACCAAAAGTGTATAATTTATCATATATAGCATACTAGCATAGAATCTCCACAGAAAAACAGTCTCAGCGGCTCACAGAATTCCATTGTAGTGGTATTCCACCACTGTACCAGGTCACTTTGACAACTTTCTGCTTTTCCCTCCTAAAACAAAGTCCATAAGCAATGGCAGACCTTGCACTAAGCCTTGACCTTAACTCCATCAGACACCGCTGGATTAATTGGCAAGACAACTGTGAATCAGAGCTTACTGTCTAACCTCAATTCCACATTCTACTGAAAAACATTCTCAAAAAAGTGCAAGCTGTTGTAGCACTAAAGGGGAGAAAGAAAAGGAGAAAGAATGTGTTCTAATACCCATGTTTTGATGTAGGATGTAGGTTTTGGATGTAGGTTTAGGGTGTCCAGAAACTTTTGCCTATGTAGTGTAGCGGTGTGCTATATGTATCGTCTACAATAATATCTTAAGTGTTGTTTTTATGGTGTGCAAGCTAACATTACGCAGCATGTCACTCTTTGTAAAAAACTAGAGATGCAACAACTGCAATTTCCTTGCCCGATTCTAAGGATGTAACATTTATTTACCATAAACATAACATAACTGTTCAATTCCAATTTTAAGCCAATATCGAATATCAAATAAAGATAGCAGGGCCAGCTCTCAGCGCTCTCGCTAGCTTTAGCTCCTTTGTCTTTGTTATTTTTGTCAAATTCTACATTGAATTCGTTGTTCTGAATATTTACTGTTGTTTCTCTATGGCTTATTTTCTCTATGCAAGTACAGTATTGCAAACAGCACACTGTGTAGTGCTTCCATGCTAAAGACATGGCTGTGTGCAGTATTGCACTATATAGAGAAATGCTATTTGTTTGACTTAGTAGCATTTAAAAAAACAACCAAAATCGAACACTTACTTATCATCAACATGTGTCCAGTCTCATAAACAATCACAAGCGGCTTAGCCATGTATAGAGCTCCAGACACTTATGAACCAAATTCTTAATTAAAGTTAGTGAAAGCACTGTGCTGTTTATGTGTTAGTTGTGTTTGTGTCTCTGTTGCCACTGTTGCACAAGTGTAAATGTGACTGGCTCAGAATCAGTAATATGAGAACAACTTTAGAATACTTAATACTTTAGATATACACTGCCAAAGTATCGATATATACAGTACACAGATCCCTTCATCCTCAGCTCTCACACTGCTAAAACACCACACTCCTTTGATTAAATGTAACTTTTAATCTGATATGTCTGTTTTGCTCAAACAAACCAGAGTTAAGTAGGATGTGAAACATCTGTATGCTCTGTCTCATTCACGCTTTAATGAACAGACACTAATCCAGATTTAATCAAATTTTAAAGACATGAAGGTCAGCTGGCATTTCAATGGTCACTTATACTCTGGTGAATAAGAAACTAGCTGGGTGGTGCCACTACTGTCAACACTATGAGCCACCAAGGTATTTCACATTCCAAAGGTCTAACATCTCACAATAGAACATGAGTCATTTTTATAAAACGCAAACACAGTCCCTAATGATCTTGTTTGGCAAAAGGGTGGGAAAAAGAGAAAAGGATATTTGCATAAAGAGATACTTGCCCTGTGCTCTGCAGTAACCAAATGCAACAGGCCTAGCTATCTGTTACATGCTGATGTTATGTGTGGCGAGTACAATCTACAGAGATACAGAGTCAAGGGGTAAACAAAGCAAGCTTCGAAAACCACTGAGAAACACTCTGTATAGTTCATGAAGACAATCAAAATAATTTGCGTCCGACCATCAAAAGTTTAGGGTTTAAATCCTAATGGAGGCAGGGCTCCTTGGGTTCCGACCGGCCTGATGCAGGTGAACCAATTCATGAATCAGTACTCTGGAGAGTTTGCTCATAAGTTTTCAGCCTCCGGTATACGAGTACACTCGTTTACTTCCATGTTGGGTCGAATGACTGAGTTCTGAGCTGGCATGCTGGATGGGACAACAGTATGTAGAGTACAAATACAGCAAAGGGAGTGTTTGGTGTGCTTATTGGCTTGTCTTTTACATTTAGTGCAAGGCTACATGTGCACTGTAAACGAGCATCCTATTCCTAGGGCGCTTTGATTTCCATGATACAATATGGACGGACTCACCTAACAGAAATAAAAACAGATATAAATACTTTAGATATAAAGAAGAAAATACACTAGGAAAATGCAAATACACTAAAAATCTAAATACACTGCTTACAAGAATTATGTTTTTTTTTGTTTGCAGTGTAGTGAATAACTGTTGATCTGCTGATCAGTCTCATATAACCGATTCCGTGCTGGTCACATATACAGTGCATCCGGAAAGTATTCACAGCGCTTCACTTTTTCCACATTTTGTTACGTTACAGCCTTATTCCAAATTGTATTAAATTAATTTTTTTCCTCAAAATTCTACACAAAATACCCCATTATGACCATGTAAAAAAAGTTTTCTGGAGAGTTTTGAAAATTTATTACTGCTCACAAAAATGATTATTGTCAGCGTAACAGTAGTACAGGGATACTAGTGATAGCTGCCGCACATTTAATAACTGATAGTCAGGGTGCCTGAAGCTAGACAGGAGGCTGATGCCAAATTAGGGAGATCAACTAACCTAACACATGTCTTTGGACTGTGGGAGGAAACCAGGGTACCTGGAGTAAACCCATGCCGAGAGGAACCCGGCTGCTCCACCCTGGGATCGAACCCAGGACCTTCTTGCTGTGAGGCAGCGGTGTTGCCCCACAAAAATTGTATCCCCTAAATAAATGTGTGAACAGTGTAGCACAACTGCATGTGCAATGTGACCTGCTTATCTCAATTGTCATGGTAAACATGGCAAACTGCGACATGGTATTTAGCCATGGCCAATTCTTTGGTTTGCATCCCTTGTAAACTTAGGTTTTAAGCTTTTTAGTTTCCTGTATTTCTGCAGCGATGTCCTCTGGTGGCTGCATTTGGACTTTTTCTTAAAAAAAAATCAAACATGGTGCAGTTATATGTGCCTTCTGATTTTGCTCTCTTGCCACTGCACTCCTAAACAGTCATTTATAATGAATGGCAAATTGTAATGCTGTAAGTGGCCCAAATTGGAATTTAAAATGTCCGATTCAGTTTTCAGATTTTTATTATTTTCTTCTCCTTTCACACCGGCGCTAAAATAACACATCTATGTCACATTTAATAGAAGAGATCAGATTTTGCCCACTTTTACCTGCTGTGTAAAGCAAAATAAAATACCAGAGGCCATAGTATGCAGTATATGCTAAATATACCCATAAAATCTGGCGCTTCCTTGACACCATAGGAAATAAGTCCCAGCTGACAAACAAATATCACAATTAACTTTCTTCCAGGAGTTTAGCCAAAAGGCAGTTCATGGTGTTAAAAACCAACCACAGAAAATTGTGGGG
>JAUZSU010128800.1:0-29047 GCA_034780255.1 Parotocinclus maculicauda | reverse complement strand
TCTTACAATCCAAGCAATTGTGGGTTAAGGGCCTTGTTTAAGGGCCCAACTGTGGCAGCTTGGCAGAGGTGGGATTTTAATCCTGGACCTTCTGGTCCAGAGGCCAGTACCTTAACCACTAGGCTACCACAGTGGTTGGTAGTTACTCTACTGTAATTGATAATGCACTGTAAATTGTAACTGTAAACTTTACAGGCAATTACTAGCAATAACATTGCCAATAATCTATAGTAAAGAAAGTGATAATTACTGTAAAAAATACAGTTTTTTACTGAAAACCAATTACAGTTTTTTCCTGTTCTTAAATTACAATTAAAACATTTATTGTATTATTTACAGTATCTATACACTACCTGCAATACATTTTAAATAATTTTACTGCAATATATATTCAAATACAGTAGCTTACTGGCAACAAGAGCTGTAAATAAAAAAGACTGTAAATTACTGATTACTTACTAAAAACAACTAAAATGGCTGTAAATGACATGTAGCTTAAAAATTACATTTACTTTCAGCCATATAAATACAAATGTTTGTTAAAAGTAATTCACGTTGCACTAGAATTTATTTACAAAACAAGACAACCAAACTGTTAGTCAAAACTTTTATTATGAAAGTTCAAGAAACACCGAAAAACTGCAAGAATCTTATACACATAAGTTTTGCAGCAACCTAGTGAATAAAGGAGAGAAAATTGTCACTAGATTGTCGAATGTCTATAAAATTCACAAACTAGTTTCTAAAGTCGCTTCTTCTTTACAAAGTCTCTCATTCACATGCATAGTTATGAAAACAACCTAAAAACTCATGTAAAGTATGTATGTTTTCCCAACTCCGTGTGGAATTACCCTGGGCACTCTCTTCAACATTCCAAAAACTTGTCAGGTAAACTGGTATCCCCAGTGCCACTGTGTATGAATGTGAGTGAGTGTGTGCTGCAATGGACCCAGCACCCAGTCTAAAGTATTGCCTGGTCCTCATATACAGACTAGGAACCACCTTTTGACAGACTATGAAATAATAAATGCTGACCTTCAATTCTTTCAATTAAAGTGTGCAGGAACCCTGCTCCTGGTACTGCAAATTAAAGATGAAGTAAGATTCAAACACGGCTGAAAGAGCAGTCACAATGCTTGGATGTGGCGGAATCACCACTTTACCTTAAATGCTCAGCATTCACTGGCTGCTGTAAGAATATCACATGACAAAACAATATATTTATAAACTATATATAAGACTGTTATTATATTAATATGTATGTCCTGGCATGTTAAATTGCTTATTTTACACAATTTTTTACTTAATCCCATATGAATTGATGAGGCACAGGTTTGACGTATAAGTGTTTTGTTTTAAAGTATAGCTCTGAAGACAATGATGCAGCCAGCTCAGAGGACTACACCCACCTTCTACCACATTCACTAGCTCCTTCGTTCTAATCTTTCACACCTGTGGCTCATCTTCCTGTCCTTTTCCAACCCCCATTTATACTCTCTTTCTCTTTGCTAATGTCACCAAGTCACTTGGATCTTTCCTCGTTTCTAAGCATTCAGTTATTCCTTCTGTTTCTCATAGCTTACCTGGTTTTGATCTTTTTCCGTCTCTCAGTGGCTCTTGTCTCGGTTTCCTGTTTTTGACCCTGGACTGTTTTGACCCTGTTTATAGCTTGCCGTTTCGAATAAACTCTGTATTTTAGATCCAGTCGCCATGTTTGTCTCCTTTCCCTAGCCGGTGTTACAGATAAACAGTACAAATCACTCAAATCTTTTCCATTAACACATCATGGCAATCACAAAAGATCATACTGCATGTTGGAATTCCTAAATATTGTGCTAACTTAATAAAACAAACACAAAGCTAGTTAAAAAAACATTTGATCTACCCAATTAAAGTCGGTAGAGGATGTTAAATAGAAGTTAAAAGTGTGTAAGGGCCACTTTAGAGACACCAGTTAACATAATGCATGTCTTCGGAAAGTGGGAAGAAACCAGAGCACCCAGATGGAAGAACATACAAACTCCACATACAAAGGACCCCCGGGGCGCATTATCCAGGGATTGAACCAAAGATTGAATGTTCTGGTTGTGAGACGGTCAAACTAGCTGCTATTCCAACAAGCTGACTCAGTCTGCAGAGTCACTAAAACAAAATATGACATATGGCAGAAACACTTTGTTCATAAGCAGAATTTCTTACAGACCTTTGGTAACTCTTATGATCTTTGTAAAGATTTGACTTAAATGCTGCAGATTTTCTGAATGCTAAGGAGCACTCTGGTATAACCACAAGCAAACTTTTGTTTATTGTTTTTCATTACTTGAATATGCTGAATAAAACTTACAATTGTATTACTCCCATGGTTACACACTTTACAGCGATACATATCTTTGTTCAATGAGCTTTTGGGTCTTTCCAACAGAGAAAGAATGGAATTTTAATCACTGTACCCGCCAGCTAACCTAGCATAGGAAAACGTAAAAAAATAAAATACTCAATCAATATGCCACCACCACCGATGAGCTTCCTCAGTATTACCTACAAAATGCAAAACAGACCTGTCAATATCAATGTTTACAAATTCAGTCAGTGTAAAAAATAAATGTAAGAAAAATAAAATTAAACAAGCTATGCTAATAGCTTCCAGACGTTCTTAGCACTTCTTCACCGAAGAACACAAATCTGACCTGTAAAAAAACGTAAGGGTTCTCTGGTGGCTGTCTGTGTGAAAATGCCTTTCAGAATAATTAATTAATAAATAAAAATAACAACAGAACGAATAAGAAAATTTATGAAGAACCAAAACAAAAAGTAGGCTAATAAGTAACTGATGTGCTGCAAGTTTAGCCATCCCCGTTTTCTTATATAAAAAGTGTGTGAAACTTACTATACGATATTGATTATGAACTGATGTGGGAAAATCTCAAATATCAGTCTCAATTACTACGGAGGCCACTAGGCTCTCTAATTACCTCTACTACAACACAGGAAGCAAAAAAAGGGTGGATGAGTGGATGTACTCTAACTCACAGGCAGGTTTTCGTTGGCTCACGGGAAACTCAGTCTTACAGAATTACCCTAAAAAAAATTACACTTTACCCGGTAATTGTAACACTTTTAAGATCAAGATGCAGCAATGACAAGTGGAGAAGCTGTAAAAGCTGATTAAATAGCTCATCGAACAATCACGGATTTCTATATATGGAAAATATGGGTGTTTTATTCATAGGTTATTGTATTATATTTATACTTAGGTATATTCAAGTAATATTTATGTAATAAATTACACCAGTACTTTCCTCCAGTTCTCCAGCATCTTCCTCCTACTCAGGTATCTAATGTTAGGCTTATCAGTTTTGGTGTTCATCCTAATGTCAGCTTGGCCCAGATCCTACCTCACTTTTAAAGGAATGTGTGTCTATCATTTCCATTCCTAAATTAGTCTTAATAAACAATGACACTTGATAAAAACTTATCTTCTGCTCTCAAGACTGCTTCTGTCACACGTCCTTAAGAAGCCTGATCTACATTCATCTTGATAATTTATCCAACTGTATACCTGTTTAAAATCTCTCTTTTAGCCAAAGTAAGGAAAAAGTTGGTTGCTATTCAACTACAGGCTTTTCCTGTTGATAACAATCTATTTGAGCTGTCTCAGTCAGTTTTCTGTGCTCAGCACAGCACTCAATCCACACTATTATGAATTATGAATTACATATTGCTTGATTTAGGTGCCATTAACTCCTTGACTTCATGATTTAAAATCGTTAACCTAAACTGCCTTTTTTCATGTACATAATATTTCTCGTCTTTACTATTACATCATAAAATGACAAAATAATTTTTCATATATTCGGCTTCTTTTGGTTTGAGTACTGTAACCCTTTTGAGTGGCGTTTCTGCAAAAATGGTAAACGTAAACGTAAGTATATACAAATTGCTACAGCAAAAGTGCTTATGTAGCCCAATTCTACATCAGTTACATTGTTGCCAGTCTGTTATCGCATAAAATACAAAATTCTACATTGATATTTAAAGCAATTTGTGGTCTAGCCCCAGCTTATGTTAAAGAGTTTAACACTCACACACTACACTTCTCCTCATCCCCTCAGGTCCTCGGACAGTGAGATACTCTCAGTTCCAATTTCTTGCCTATCTACCATGGGTGGCAGGTCTTTAGTGTAGTTGCACCCATGATCTGGATACCCTTGATCCTAGATATGCACAACTGTATCTCTCTTTAAACCTTTTCAAGTCTTTCTTGAAGCAGTTTCTTTTCCAGAAACACATCTGTTCTTTCTCTGTACCTTTGTGAATGTTTTTTTCTTTTTCCCTCTTGTAAGCTACCTTAGGTTTTATAAAGTCACCATGGTAATACAACTTATTATTATTGTGTTGTCTGCAGCGTGGCTGAATTTCTTTTAAATATTTGTCGATGTCCATTAGGCTGCTCCACGTGAAAACTCAAAACTGCCTTTGGAAAAAGCTTTTGGAAAGAAACTGTGGCATTATGGGAATTGTTGTGCCTGCAGTGAAATTGCATGGAAGGTACTGTACTTCTGCATTGCAATCCAAGATAAAATTGACTGTTTGCCACTGTGATTTTAGTTGAGCACAGTATAATTTTATTGTGCTCCAGTAAACTGGGTCTTATATTGCCTCTGTGCTTGCTATTCATTTATATTGCATAATGGATACCCTTACCCAATTTATCAATATCCAGTCATTTACATACAAGTCAGCAATTATATGCATAAAACATGTACAGTGGGGAAAATAAATATTTGATACACTGCCGATTTTGCAAGTTTTCCCACCTACAAAAAATGGAGAGGTCTGTAATTTTTTTTATTATAGGTACACTTCAGCTGTGAGAGACAGAATAAAAAAAATCCAGAAAGTTACATTGCATGTTTTGTAAATAAATAATTTGCATTTTATTGCATGAAATAAGTATTTGTTCACCTACCAACCAGCAGGAATTCTGGCTCTCACAGACCTGTTATTTTTTTTCTTTAAGAATCCCTCCTATTCTGCACTCATTTCCTGTATTAACTGCACCTGTTTGAACTTGTTACCTGAATAAAAGACATCTGTCCACACACTCAATCATTCACACTCCAACCTCTCCACCATGCCCAAGACTAAAGAGCTGTCTTAAGACACCAGTGACAAAATTGTGGACCTGCACAAGGCTGGGACAATAGGAAAGCAGCCTGATAAAAAGGCAACAATTGTTTGGTGCAATTATTAGAAAATTGAACTGTCAGTCTTTATTGGTCTGACCTTGGTCTTGAACATTCAAGATCTGACCTCATGGGGTAACAATGAGTCTGAGAAAGGTCAGGAATCAGCCTAGAACTCATGCTCATGCCAGGAAATGTCCAGGCCCATATGAAGTTTGCCAATCACCATCTGGATAATCCAGAGGAGGCATGGGAGAAGGTCACTTGGTCAGATGAGAACAAAATAGAGATTTTTGGTATGAACTGTAATTGCTGTGTTTGGAGGAATAAGGATGAGTACAAACCCAAGAATATTGTCCCAACCGTGAAGCATGGGGTGGAAACATCATACTTCATGATTTTCTGCAAAGGAGACAGGATAACTTCAAGACATTGAAGGGAGGATGGATCGGGTCATGTATCTCCAGATTTTGGCCAAAAATTTCCATTCCTCAGTAATGATCCCAAACACACCGCTCAGGCAACGACGGAGAGACTAGCCAGTCTCCAGACCTCAACCCCATAGAAAATTTGTGGAGGAAGTTGAAAGTCCGTGTTGCCCAGTGACAGCCCCAAAACATCATGGCTATAGTGGAGATTTTGCACAATCAGTGGCTGACTAAAATACTCTTTTGGCCCACTGTGTATATATAACCGCACATCAGAAAAAAAGTAACTGCATGAAAGTTGCCAGAAAGAAAAAAAAAAAGAGAAGTGATGTTTCCTATATTGACTTTGACATTTTATTTATTTGCGGACAGTATGAACCTGAGATTTTTCATGTTTTGTCTGGTCAACTTAATTTCATTTGTAGCTCCATTTATAGCATCGAGCCTTGTTTTTACATTTTTGTTCCTTCTCAGTGCATCTTATGGTATGCAGTACAGACCAGTGCAGTACCCGTACTCTCTTCATGAAAGGATTCATTGTATTGATTTAAAAAGATGAAGGCAGCATATGTTGCTCTGAATGTATTTTCTACATTAATGCTGGCATCACATGCATGTAAAATACCTTAAGAGGGTGGGTAGCAATGCAATGTAACTTTGTACGTGTTGCTGAAATGGCCACAGATGCTGGTAGCGATGTTAAATAAACAACCTTATTAAATAAACAAATCTTATTCGTGATATCTGATATCTCTGTATCTGAAAATTAGGCTGATCCCATGATACCATCTCATTTTTTTTCTGATTTGGGGTTGTATTATGGCTGCCGCTTCTAACTAATCGCATATTTTAATAGCGAATTCTATTGATGTGATTCTAAGAACCTTTTCAAATTTGTTGTTCGTAGTTATTTTTCTGCAGACCAGGAATTACAGAGATTGTCACAGACAAGCTTCAATGAATGCCCAACACCCTTACCCAGGATGCTTAAAAACCGGTTTAGCCAAATAGCAATTACGAAAGCCTGTTCAGCGTCATAGGTGATGAGATGCACTTTTGTGTGGTGCTTTTTTTTAATTGTGAGGCAAGTCAAAACAGTTGGATGAGGGTTTTGTAGACTAAAATCTTCTTGTGACATGATGCTTTTTTGACAGGAAATCAAAATATTGAACTTCATGCTGGTACTTTTGCTGTGTGCTGAACCAGCTTAAATTTTAGATGGTAATTAGTGAAGCAGGGAAAATGGGACAAAATAACATCTGAAACACTAGATCGCTTGGTACACTCAGTGCCAAAACATCCAAGTGTTGTGAGAAGAAGTTCGACTTTACAAAGTGGTTAATGCTTTACTGTCCCTATTTTTTTTTTGTACCCGTGTCTACTTGGGTTTACTCCGGGTACTCCGGTTTCCTCCCACAGTCCAGAGACCTGCGTGTTAGGTTAATTGATTACACTAAATTGGCATTGACTTGAGATGGCCACTGATGCCGATGGCAACGTTAAAGAGGCCAAATAAACAAACATCAAATAAGTAACAGCTCTTTTTGGTAATGTTTTGCTGGCCTAATATGTAGGAAAGGAACACTGTGTTTATTTTATTATTATTATGATTTGTACATTCCATAACATTGCAACTTATTATGATTTGGGATTGTAGATGGGCTAGTGAAGTTTGAATCCCACATTTACAGCTATAGCTTTAAACCCTCATTCTGTGATCTCTCTGCAGCAGTGAGGTAAACGACATCCGTCAAGTTCTACAGGAGCCAGACTTTGCTCAGGCGCTGCTGCGTGACCCCAACACGCCCATCATCCGGAAATCACGCGGCACCTCCACACAGGGCACCTCAACCCATGCCTCCTCCACTCACCTGGCCACACTGGATGATGTGCGAAGCAAAGCAGGCAGTGTCCACAGCAAGCTGAGCAGCTACCATGGTAGCCTGCATCGCTCGCGGGATGGCAGGTACAGAGATGTTTAAAAACAAAAGAAAAAAAGCTAAGAACATTATGTAATTATGAGCAGGGCATCGTTTAGACTTGTGTAGCACTGAGTGATCACATGTTGTGTTTTGTGCATGTACTGAACTCTTTACCTTCTCGTCTTACAGGTACACTCCTACCAGCCACAGAGGCACGGAGGAACGCCCCCCCTACGGCAGCATGCCCCGCCTTAACGAGCAGTTATCTCATCACAGCAGTCTCCAAAGGCTTGACAGCCAATCGCACCATAGCAGCATGCGTGACTTAAGCCACGCTCCACCCACGTTAACACACGGCTCTAGCATGAACCGTGTGGTAGAGGAAGACGGCCTGAGCCCCTAATTAACAGAACATGCAGTGTCATTAGAGTAGCCTCGGCAGCTCATATCAGCTATACATGATAAAAACTGAAGATGCTGATCTGAAGATGTCACTCATCCACAGCTGTATTTATGTACAGAAAGCCATTATAGGACACTTTTCTGTCCACACGCTGCACATGGCCCATGGTACACTTATCAAAGTCTGGCCCTGCATTTTAGTAGTCTTTTAAATGTTCCCTCACCCACTTCGTCTCTCCATTTTCCATTCCCCTGACACCATCTTCATATTATTACAGGTATGCACAGTTTAACGTCCACATTAAGTTCTGTGAGACAGGAGATTGACTAAAAAAGGATGTTGAAGGGACATTACCAGTCACATGGCATATATAGGATACTGTAATGTATATAAAGGGTATTATTTTTTACAAGAAACAAGACTACATGCAGATGATACATACATGCGTCAGAGATGTAGTTAATACAAGAGTGATTGAAGCAACTTTTGCAAACTTTTGTTCGGCAGAAGACAAAAAGCACTGTTGGACAGTGTTATGAACGCAGAAGATGGACTCCAAGTGAATGGGAATGACTTTGTATGGTTTCAGGTTAGAGAGAATTAATTATACAGGTAGTGGGGGACAAACAAATGAGTATTATTTACTATAGGACAAGCACAAACACCATTTCAAGCTTGTTACAAAAAAAGTAGCGGCTCATACACACAAACATGAGTAACCTGCCCAAAAATGTCTCTAAACACATCAACCGAGTTAGAACAGTCTCTAGTCCAAACATGAGCTAATTAGCTCCACTGGTAATAGTAGTGAGTGTGATGGGCTCGTAATCTCTAGCTCCCACCTCCCCTTGTTGGGGCCCAGCGTTGACTTGCTGTTGAGGTGACCGGCTCGGTAGAAAAAGCAAAACGTTTTAGTACAATAAAAACAATAAGAATATACTCTTGTAGTATATAAAAAGCAATTAACATAAGTAACATTAAATACGTTATAATTTTATAAGTTAAATATGGTAGAGTTTAGTACAGTACTGTATATTATAACCATGTATCAGGCAGCACTATACAGTATGTCGTTTTCTGACCGATTTGATTTCCTCTTATCATTTATTAAGACATCGACCATTAAAGCGAACAAACGTTGATTAGATGCTGTTAAATTGTGTTAAATGCCCAAACAACACTGGGAGGACAGTTTCCTTTAAACAGGGAAAACAATGGTGGGAAAACCTGTTTACAATTGTAAGCTTAAGCAATTCCTATTATAATTTAAATTGGGATTTTTATAGAAACTTACTACATTTAAGTTCCATTGCTGATGATGTGTTCGTCTTCATTCTCATCTCCACCTGTAGTGGCCGCTTGCGTGACGCAGTTGTTACGCATTTCCGTCTTATCAGAAGTGGGCGAGGTCATGTCCTTAAAAGGCTGCCGAAAGGCTCGGTTTGTTCTTATTATAAAGTAATACAGCGGAACACTGCCCCCTGCTGGCGGACTGCAGGAACATTAAGCACACAACCGTATTCAGGCTCGGAGCCGAAACATCTCAGCAGCTGTTTACAGCGTTTTGCTTCAGTTAGCTCTGATTCTCAGTCAGTGCAGGAATGTTACAGAGGGATCAGTTACCTTTTCAGGTTGTCCAAGTCAAAGCAAACCTAAAACCAAGGCTGAAGAGAAGCGCAAAGGGAATTTAGACAAAGGTAGCCGGTGATTTATATTTTGATAGACTGGAATTAAATGGACGGGATAAAATGCTTTAACTTTGCACGAGCTGTTCTGATGTGGACATTAAATGCAGTAAACATTCCACCAGAGGACCTCACTACAGGATGCTTTGGGGATTTCTGTAAAACATGTGTACAGAGAAAGATGCCGGTAAAACAATGTAATCACAACCACTAGCGCCTAAAGGAGACTATAAATGCAGTGTCTATTCTAATCTATTGCTTTTATGGAGGCAGTAATCTTGAATAAGCATGTCCTCACAAAACAATCAGACATTGTAGCTATTTTTCCATTTAGATGAACTTTAAGAAAAAAGCAGCTATACAGATATACACCATTTAAAGTCCACATTACCTTTTGGGAAACATGATTTTGACCGGCCATTACCAGACTTACTCCTTAGTTTAGGTGTTTTGCACATAGTGTTGAATTTGAAACAATAAGATTAATTAAAACACAAAATGAAAGCATTTAGTACAATATTGTACAATACAATACAGTCTTTCTTATCCTGTATATTTTCTAGAATTTAGTCTTTCTTGTAAAATTTGAAACAATTAACAAAAATCAAAGAGTGGAATGTCACCATGTATACTGCCTCTCAAAACTGAGAGTCTCATTTCTGGCAGTAGACGTCACTTGGGTTCTCATTTACTTGGTTTCTGTCATTCAGACATTCATACATAAGACAGGTTTTTATTTCCTATGATAATTATTAAGACCTCGACCTGTAAAGCAAAGGGATGTTGATTGGGTGGACTTTAAACTGTGCATATCTCTAGTTTAGTATAGCTTAATTACATTTCACATTATACTTTTGGTTTTCATGCTAGATACTTGTATATGCACTTGACTTTTAAAACTGATGCAAACTGACCCCCTGATTGGACACACAGAAACATTTATAATCATAATGTACTGAGAAAAAGAAGGTACTTCTGTCACACGTTTGCCATTTAGTAAAAAAAAAAAGTTTTAATTAATGCATGAAAGGATTAAGTATTCAAAAATGGGAGTTTCTATAATTAAATGATTTAATATTTTAATTATAAATACCCAGATCATGTCCCTTGACCGATACAATACCTTCTGATGCCTATAAAATACTTAATACAGTTTGTCCTGAGACCCTTGAACAAAAAGTGCTTTACTAGTGTCCTGTAGTTTTAGTGTGCCGTATCTACAGCTGTCTAACACGCTAGCATGGTGACCTGGGTTCAATCATTGTTGTGCCACCTGGCTGGTTGGGCATCACATACAGGCACAATAGCCAGTGTCTGAGGGAGGAACCCTGGAAAAGAAATGGCAACCTGGCCAGAGCATGCTTACACCCTGTATTCTCTGGAATAGGTACTGCATAGCATAAAACATGTAAATAACAGTTACCTACATGCTTGATCCTTTATCCCTGCTGCAGCAGCCTACCTCATCAGTTCAGTGATCCACTTCTGCCTTTCCTTAGATCTGCCTGCACACTGCCTCTCATCATGTGAAGCCTGCTGTCCATTAAAAGCAGAATGTCTGTGATGTTGTCTACATTTCTAAAATGTTGCAGCAGTAACACAAATGTAAAATTTATTTTGTACATGCTTCTGCAGACATGCTGGATCAAAGCAGAAAACTGAACAGGCTTAAAGAGCTTCAGTCCATTTCCTGCACTCAATGCACAAAGCTTGGACATGAGAATTTCTGCCTGATATTCAGTTAACTACTTCAGTATGCAATGTGCGCCCCTACTGTAAACGTGCAACACTAAAAAACTGCTCAACTTTTACAAGCAGTCTTCTCTGCAAATTTGATCATTCTTTTATAATATTAAATAACTGCTATTATTATTAAGTTCTATTTTGAGCTGCTCCAATGTAGAGCAATTTAGATGTTGGAGTACTGAGTGGTTTTGTTTACTTGTTGAAAAATAAAAAGATACTATTGTGGTTTTTCAGTGCCTGAAACTTTGACTGTGGACCTGAGATTTGTAAAACAGCCATGCTACTACTGCTTCTACACTTTCTTTGCCTTCAGTCTCGCTAAGCTCCTTTGTCAAACTGTTACAGAGACTGCTGATTATTTTTGTTTGCTTTTAGAGGGACAAAGATTTAGCACTTTACTCGTGGCTAGCTGTTGTGTTGAATGTGTATAGCTTTTCTCAGATTTATAAGTCATGCAAGACTTAATTTTGTTTGAAAAAAAATAAAGTTTCTGGTGCATTTCACAAAATGCAAATGGATTGATTTGGATTTTTAAAAAAAGACTGATCATTTATAGCAGATTAAGTACACACTTTGGAACAATCAATTTAATGAGGAATATGGCATGCTCCTTTATAGGAAAAGCCTATTGTGACACTGTATTTGAATTCTTTACTTTCTAGGCTGTACCACTAACCCGTTACAATCAATGCTTTTTCAAATATAATATATAATTGAGGTTAAGCCACCAGAAGAAACACTGATAGAGGAGACTTTATTCAGGGCAGACACAAAGAGCATTTGTTAGACACCAACCTGAAATAAAAAGCTGCTGGCTCATGGCATGTTTCTTCTAGTGCCAGATGCTACAATGTAAAATTAATAACCATTACCTTATAAACAAGCTCTTACTTAAAATGAAAGTTTAGAGTCTTTATTACTATAAATAAGAGTTTTGCTCTTAGCCTGAACATAGTACATTCTGATAATTATGTGTGACAGCATGTTGCACATGTCTTATTTAAGAAGCATAAAACCTAGGCTGGATGTAAAACAGCATTATGTAATTTGGATTATGCAAGCAATCATTTTATCCCATAGCTCCAGTGTACAGTTTAGGAGATATTACGTTGGTTTGCTACTTACCTTGCATTATCACCATTAGGAGGCCCATACAGTGCCATTATAAAAACAGTAAAGAAAATTCAGTTTTGTAACAGCGCCCCCATTTTATTGAAATACAATGTGAAAGAGTGGTGGCTAATTAAATAGAAATTCAATTACATTCCACCTTAAATAAGCATGTGCCCCAAAAATATTACACACTGTTGGAGTTTTCCTCATTTACATCCCAAGCTTCCACACTACATAGATCAATAAAATATGGTAAAAACAATTGTTGGGAAAATCCATCCTCAGTTTTTTTTTTCAAAACAAGTGAATACACCTGACATGCAAAAAACTGTACACATTCTTACAAATACAATCCCAGAAACTTAAAAATAATGTGATATGAAAAAGCAGATTAACATATTAAGTAGAGTAAAACCCCCAGTGAAATGCAGATGCAATGTTTCCAATTGTCCCTCCCTCATGTCTAATGCACATTCCTACTGCACTCCAGCATTCAAGCTGAGCTGAATTAAGGCACCTCCCACTAATGCTGGCCCACACGTAGCTAACAGTTCAAAGTTGGGTCTGCAATTGTGTTTTCATCTCCCTCACAATTCCTCTATGTAATAAAATAAATCATTGGTTCTAACATACCTGAGTAACATGTCAATTAGACTTGTTCTATTACACCACCATGCTGGTATGAACCTGTAGCCATCGGTTTCCTGAATTCCACCAGGTTGAAGCACTCTGCAGTAAATCTAACGTTCGTGGATGATCGTTTCGATTCAGTAGGAATAAACAAAACACCACAAAGGCAAAGCTAAGATCCTAAAATAATGCCGCACACTGTGAATCAAGTCATTTAAAAACAGAATGTGTCGACTTTATAGGACTGGTCCACACAGTGAGTTATGTCAGTAAATGTTAAAGAGTAGATAATAGACCGTTTCAGTTGTATGAAAACCTCCAGTGTAGACTGACTTTTCACTTCAAACTCTTTGGGGAATTTTCTTCATCTGGAGTTCATCAACATAATCAATGTACATAAATGGCATCTTTCTTGTATGTTTTGAATTAGATAAAAATTAAATGAAGGATATAGAAATATTACCCGTTCAGGTATCAGTGGACTTTCAGAAAACTAACTATATTCTGACGAGAAGAGTTTCTATAAAATGAAATGTTATGTAATGACAGTGAGAAATCTACTATGACTTGTTTTGCTCTATAAAAGTGGAATTCGTTACCTTTTGCACTGGGAATTACTGGACTTAAGAAAAATATCTTAAAAACAAGCATCAGAATTCTATTTCAGCTTTGTTTGTCTCTTACAAACAAAATGTAAAGTGTAAAAAAAAAACCTGCAAGGAATTAAATACTTTACTTGATGCTCTGATTCATGGCTTACTAATTTGAGGTACGAGAGATGGTGCTTGATAGTCTAAATTCTATATATACCTGATAATAACTTATCATTTTTGTTACCATTTGCTATCAGTTAAGAAATCCACCATGTAATCTCATTACGCTATCGCTAACTACATGATGTAGCAGATAGAGGCAAGAGAAATATGCACCACTGAGAACCAGTAAGCCCTTGGATGCTCTCCTCCAAAGCTAAATTATATGCTTTGAGTGTCACACAACAGTGTGTTTAGTGTCATCAGACCAGTACAATTATACAGGCAATATGTACATCCACACCAGGTTTGGTTTTGAGTCCTAAAAATGCATTTTAAACAATTAATCAACAAAACTTGCCAACCAGAAACAACAATTCAACAACAACAACAAAAATTCTTTGGAAACAGCATTATTGCTCCAATAAAGGAACAGTGAAGCACACGCAAGGCGTCGAGGAGAGCAAGTAAAAGTGACTGCAGTACATTTCTAATACATTCACCGCAAGGCTTATGTGACTGGTTCTGTGACTCGTTTTATGCTATTACATATTATGCGCATGTGTACGTGTGTGTGTGAGTGACATGCTTCTAGCCACATATGGACATGGTATATTCTGAATTATTTCCCTCGTTTGTGCTCTAATAAAACAAACATACTAAATTAAAAGGCTTAATTAATATTCAAAGCTTTGACAAGTAGTCAAAATAGCACTCTCCAAGCCATATCGGACATTTAGTGTTAATTTTTAATAATATATTATACTCTACTTAAACTCTATGTACATTAAATTCATTCTCGTTCTACTGAGTTCTGAATTTTACATGTGAAAGATCAGCATGGCATCAGAGTCTGTCCTGATACTGCAGCGCTGAGGCTGGGGATGAGCTTGTGGTCTCCATGGTAGACAGCTGTTTTAACACTACAGTTACTATTTATACTCTGATTTCACTGTATCTATAGGTAATTCCTAATATGCTAATTTAAAACAGTAATGCCATTGACATAAAATCTAGGATGGATTTTTTTCCATAATAAAACAAATCCTCTAAAGGATAGTGTCGATCATTTTAAGCCCAGATGCCTCCCCTCCAAACCTGAATCACTAGTACAGGGATTAAAACAAGACACCAAAGCAAGGTTTAAAAAGCTGTGTGTAAATTAAATGTGCATCTTCTAGTAACCTCTTCTTGCAATTGTTGTGTGTTCACACACATGAACAGATATGTGGCCTGCTCAAAGACCAGACTAAATGTAATGCATCTCCATTTGCATCATTATCTAAGCACTCCTCATCATGTTGCTTTTGCTACCATAGGGGATAAGGTCTGTGGGTCATTAATAGTCCAGAAAGCAGCCCGAGGGGGTTGAATGCCTGGCTCTGGGATCAGGTCTCCCAGCCTGGATGTGTACCTCGCTCCAGAGACTTGCTCTTATGTGGGGATGATGGACTTGGGGGGCTGCTCAGGTTGGAGCTGTTGGATGCTGTGGAGTGCCGTGGAGAATCAGAGTCCTGAAAGTTTGAGAACAAAAAATGTCACCAAGTCAGAATTAATATTTAATCAGACATGTCTGATAACATTCTACATTGTACATTCTACTTCTAAACCTGGGAGGCTGTAAAACCTATCAAGTGTTGCTAACTGTGCTATCACACCAATAAAACAACTTTTTTACTTTGGAATAAAAAAACTTTGGAAGACGTTGGATTATGGATTAGTGCTGTCCTGAATTATCACAGCACATCACTGAAGTCACTGCTAATCAGCTCAATCTGTAACTACACACAGACACATAAACCAGGACATGTCACTTCTACAGTGTGTGCTTAACAGTCAACACGGATGGAATGATCCAGAGTTAGAACTTCCAGATATATTACAGACATAATGTCAAAAAGAACATCTGAATATTAATATGTAAAAAAATCTTACAGATTTGAAAAAGGTGCAACAAATTAATATGGTCATGGCTGACAGGTATCCCATATCCTGTGCACATAAATTATTACAAAATGCATATGAATAGATTTAAGAGAAACAATTGATTTTATTTTATTAAAACAAGATAATCATAAAAGCAAATGAAAAGTCAAAGTTTTTTTATTACGCAAATTAGATGCAAATTCAATTATTGGAATTACGTAGCAAGAGATGTTCATGGGGCCGAACAGAAGCATGTAAAATATCTTGGCACATGAGCCAATATATTGATCCTCATGTGGGTTCTTGTGGGAGCCTCTGGATATTCATTTTGAAATTTCGAAATTATTTAACATTTGAAGCAACTAAAGATTTGAATTGGAGCGGTCTAGAGAACACCTATTTCACCATGTCAAAATAACCAACATTAAAATGACGTCTGAAAAGAAGAAATACAATTCATTTATTCATCCGAATGGCATAAATGGTATTTTAATTGTGTGAGCCCTTCATGCAGACTAACCAAGAAAAATATAAGGGGGTTGTTCATAGAAAAAATAAAAACACGCAAAGCTCTAAATTAAATCCAACTATCAACCCCTAATTCTGGCAGGATGGCTGTAGTTCTTCTCTACAACTTGCAGCTATTGGCCACTTGTCTACCAGCAGACAGCGACCTCCTACGATATGACCACATCTGCAACAAGCTACTTTGGGTTCAATTGCTAATGGGGAATTTGTTGCAGTGGCAGGAAGGTGATCCTTGGCTGACCCATAGATAAGGCCAGCTGCATGAGAAACACGACTACAACGGCCGCACTACTAGGACTAAAATATGGGTCTCTACCATGAAGTGGTAGTGTTTTCACTGCTCAGCCACCTAAGCACCTAGTAGTTCTTATAACATGGATTTAAATGACACATGGTACCTATAATAATAGTGACCACATTTTTTTGAGAATACGGATGCAGACATTCAGGTCAACATAAACCCTTACGGAGTTCTACTGTGAACAATGAGCACCACTAGCTAACATTCATTAAAGCGGATATTAATAAAGGCAGAAGGGGGTTCTGGGATACGCAGTGCTGTTACCTTTATCTTTTTAAACAGTGTCCTTAAAGTCCTTTTCGCACGAGGGGTCTTGCCTGTGGAAGAAACTGTCTGCCACTACAAAGAGTCACACATTGACCACAGGTCTTAATAAAGTCCATAAACATGCAGTGGAACAGGGTGTAGTGTGTGTGCATGAACAGGAGTGCTTATCTAGCAGAAACAATCTCAATGTGTAGGCATGGTGCCACAGCACTCAACATACACAAAGCATAGGACCATTTATATGACAGTGAACTCGAAGCACTACTCTTTCTTTATTCAGTAAGTGCTTCAGGGCAAATACACTAATGTGACCAGTGTAACAAATTCTTCCCAGCCATTGGTGCCAAGTGCAAATAAGAAAATTTAAAAAACAAACCCAAATCCAGAAACTTGCAAAAACGTTACCTGTAACAGCTTTCTGAATTTCTAAGAGATTCCATATATAGATGTATAAAAACACGCTATTGATTAAACCATCTCTACAAGTACTGGAATGTACTGAAAAGTCGTTTGCCAGTCATTTACACTACACAGTTTCTTGACAGCAAGTTCTTCTTGGATACCAAACAGCACAGCACAATCACTCACCTCTTTGTCAAATTGGGAGAGGGGAGCATCTCCAGCGCAGTCCATGCCTCCACCGGATGAGAACGAGCCCTCAGACGGTGAGGTCAGTGTCTGCCTTTTGGTTGAGCCATAAAACTCTGTTCTCAGAGCACTGCCATTCTGAGAGGATGAACCTATGAGGGGAAAGACCAAGATGATTCAAACCTATATTAATTTCAGCAGGGAAAGGCAACTCTACTCTTTTTTGGGTTGTCACAGTATTTCTTCTCATACATGTTTAGGTATCTCTGTCTGCTTCTGTAGGTACTTGGACTTACGTGTGCCAAGGCCGCTGCTTGCGCTCATGGAGCGTCCAGGTTCAGGTCTGGTCTTGCTTATGGAGGGGATGCTAACAGAACCACCCAGCGCTCCACGGCTCTCCTGAGGACGCATGTTCTGAAGAGCACAGTCAAGGATCAAAACCAAAACTTCCATTACATTTATGGGAGACTGTATTTGCAGGAGAAACTAAGCTCAGTGGACATGCTCAGACTATTCTCTGAGAACAATATACACAATAAACATTGCATTTTCAAGTATTCCCGGATTTTTGTAAGCAGTACATTGCATGGAAGTAACAGTTGATCAACGTAATTTAAACAACCTCTTGATACCTTGACCAAGTCCACATTAGCATGCAGTGAAAACTATAAATATGAAGATAAGACATCATACATAAAGCATTAGAAAGCACAAGACATTCAAGCATTGCAAAATAAAATTAGTTGAGAAGCAGCAGAAATAAAGACAACAGCAGTGCTCCTTTGATCTTACCATAGGCAGGTCTTTTAGTATTTGGATCCCATCTCCTGGGCCCATGTGAACAACGTGGTTAAAGTTGGTTGGGTTTGAGATCAATTTACTCCTCATCTCAGGATCTCTAAGCATCTCTCTAAAGCATGAATGTGACAGAAATTCAGTATGTAAGAACAGTATGAATGGTTTACTTATCAAGATTTTACACTTCATTCACCGAGGTATATTCTGCATACAATTCACCAACACATGGTATGATGTACTTGACTGTGTGCAGTATTGAACTGTATACATAGATAACTTCTGTCTGCATTTGATCATATTTCACCTCCGCTGCTGCAACCTTTCCTCTTCTGGCACTCTGAAGGAAAAGCGCCGTTTGCTAGCCATACTGCGCACCATCTGCTTCCTGCTGTTATCAGACGTCTCTGGAACCACCAGCTCATCTCCCTCTTTAACAGATATAATTAATAATAATCAGATAACATTTATACTAGAGCAATTTAGAGTGACCCCTGAACCCATGTTTTTGGAATGTGAGAGGAAACCAGAGCAATCGGAGTAAACCCACATAGACATGGTCAGGACCGAACCAGAGAACTGTGAGGCGACTGTTTTAACCACTTGCACCACAGTTCCACCCATGAATAGAGTACAGGGTGAGTCAAAAGCCAGAAAACACCGTTTTAATTCAGAAAGAAAAAGGAAAATATCTGAATACTATAGCAAGTAACGGGTCAGGGAGCCTCTCTCTTAGGCTATACCCGAAACATGGCTGTCATTTTGGATCAAGGCTAAGGTCATTTAGCCTTTCAAAGAACACCAGAATTGTCTCAAAAATTGATAGCCGCAATAAGATTTGCAGTATTGATTGTGTTTCACAGGTTATCAACACAGAAAGTAAAAAAAAGTGTTGTTCATCACAAGTAACTGAAAATGGTATTGAAAATTCTGATGTCCGAGGAACACAGCTGCTGTATAATAGTATTAGCGGCAGACAACCGACATTAAGAAAGACCACCATTTTCACACAGCACTGTTGCACGTGATGTGTCCGGTGACTTTTGGCTCACCCTGTACATAACTGAAATTGTAATCACTGAGGTTAAACTTTAAAATCATTTCATTTATTTACTTAATAGTTTACAACCAATCCAATTATAGCTGGACCAGTAATCTAAAGCTTCCCTTAAATTTGACTTTTATCTAATTTGGTAATGTTAATTACCAAGTTGCTTTTGGCAATTAAATGACTTATGTGATATGATATGTAATCTTATATATTATCTAATTTAAAAAAAATGACAAAAAGAAAACATCTCAATCCCACTAATGTCAATCATCAATTAAAAAAATTACTTTACATTTCAGAAAATAATTTTATTAAAAAAAAAAATACACAACACTGTTCATTACACCTATGGTGACTACTTTAACAGGGTTCATATCCTTTCACCTCTAGTCGTGGTCAGTCAAGTATTTTATTTTTATTTCTGAAACATAATCCAGATCACATACATTTCATTAATGCTCACCACTATTACTTAATTATCAAAAAGTCCAGTTCATAAAGTGTATGTACATAGCTAGATCTTATTACCTGCAGTTTTATTTTTAAAATAGATGAGCCGTACTGTCTCAAGTCCCAGCAGGTTCAAGGAACCATCTGTGTTGAGAGGATGCACCTGCAACCAAACCAATACATCACATACACGACAGTAGAGTGAACAAAGCTGAATATTTATAGTCTATAAAAAGTTTTCTCAGTTTTATTACACAACATAAAGGTACTGGTCTAAATAACAGTGTTGCAGTTAACAGTTAATCTAAACAAAAATATTTATTATTCCGTAATGCAATATATTTGTTGGGAATATCTACCTTTTTCAAAGGAAGAGTCTGTATCCACTCCATAGTGTTCACATCAAACACATCCACCGCATTCTCACTGTACACTGATAAGTATGGTGCATTATAACCTGGAAGGAAAATTTTTTTTGCCATTATCCACTAACCAATAGTAAAGCGGGCATAACTTCCCAGATATTGCCTGCCCCATTTATAAACTCCTTGACGGTCGTTTTACCCCACTAGGGACAAAATTAACACCCAAATATCACCAAATATGTTTGTGGCTGTACAACAGCATACAGTAGGCATTTGTTAATATCAATTATAAAGTAAGTTAATAGTTCTAAGGTATTACTATGTAGAACATGTGTTTGGGTTTGCACAAAGATCATTGTTAAGTTCATACTAACCAACGTGAATGAACAGCTTGTTAAAATTGCATGTGATTTAAAGAATACAGTATTTCAAAACAATTTTATGATTACACACCATCAAAATTAAAAGTGACCATTGACAGCACTTACAGCAGGTAGTTGGAATGGCTGGCCACATCAACTCCTGCTGCCGTGAGCGCCTGCCTTGGCAGTCAACGTAAACTCCAATATTACTAAAGCATAGGAGGAGCTCTTTGGTAGAGATTTCCACAGCACAGAGTGCATCCAAGCCCAGCTGCCCTATGAAAGCCAACGTGGGGTCTTCTGGATGGAGCAGGCTGGAGGGTGGCCCTTTGCCCTGCAGGTTGTAGCGCAGGAATCCAGCCTGGTAACCTATACAAAGCTTATCTCCTTGGAGTGCTATCCACTGCACCACTCCAGGCACCTGCAGCTCCTGCAGTTTTCGGTGCAATGTTTTACCCTTGCTAAGCTCATAGCAGATGACCTGTCTCTTCATGGCCACACACAAACAAGTGCAAGCACCATTCTTCATTGTCCCAGAGACCAGAATCTGACAGCCCCTTGTTTCAGGAAGCTTGTAGAAGTCTGTGTCCCGGTCATCTAGCGTTGCCATGGGAAAGAGGCGCACGTGGCGGTTACGGCCAGAGATAACGGCCAGCAGCTGCTCTGAGGGAATGAGGTCAATTAGGTGGACCTTTTTATTATCCCCTACCTTGACAATCTCTGTAAGAAAGAGCAGAGAAAATGACCGGCTGTGGTCAGAAGAGTAAGGTACTGTAATACAGAGCTTTCACATGGAACTTACCATCTTTCGTAACATGTATAACATACAGCCCTTCCTCAGTACCCAGGGCTATCCTCTCATGATCTGCAGATTAAATAAAATATTAAACTTTATTGTAACAATTAAAATGTGATTCTACACAAACTGCAATGTTAAATTAGATTAAGTAGATTAACTAAAGCAGATATTTCTCTGCACCTCACCACTGCAGGAAATCTCCTAAACGTAATTGAACAACAAATACTTGAGATGGCAGCTCTACAAGTAGATAAGTCACAGAGAAAGCCACAGAACCATGCATTTTCTATAAACAAATATGCAAAATAGAAACGCTTATGCCATGATCCATTGGTGAACAGGTATGAATGGACGGAATTTTTACTGACAGACGCTTACTGCACATGATATGTTTAACACAAATAAGGTTTACCAGATATATTTTGCTTCATTGAGTAGTACCTATAATAGCAGCAGACTGGGTGGTTTTGATAAGAGGCAGGGTAGAGTAATAAGCTTCTTTAGGCACATAGACAAAGCGCTCTTTCAGCTTGTTCTTCTTTAGGTAACGATGCAGCTCATTCAGCACGCCCACCCACTTTTGCTTCTCCTGATCAGTGTCAGCCAGGATCAGGATGGAACACTTTTTACCACGAGATGCAGACAATTGAGATGCTGTAACCTTTAATATAGATTAAAAATCACATCTTAGTACTATGCCAGACAATGCACAATACACTGCTCACAAAAATGAGGGGATATTTCAAAATAAATATGAAGAGAATACCACAAGAGCTGCTGGACAATCTGATCCTGTCCATGCCCCATCACTGTGTTCTGGCAGTCTTGGGTGACCATACACCCTACTGAACAGTCAATGTGTGGCACTTTCGTCCAGTTTGACATGCTTCTGTTCATCCCATGAATATGTCACTTGCTGCTCAATCACGATAACAAGTTTGCATCTCTTTTGTGTAATCTAATAACTTTGTTTCTTTATATGATTTTCTTATTATCTTGTTTAGTGAAATAAAATCAAAAGCTTCCTCTTTTAATACCTTCATATTCATTTTGAAGTATCCCCTAATTTTTGTGAGCAGTGTACTGAAATGACAGTGTAGTGAAATGATTGTGTTTAACACTGCATACACTGTCCAACTGTCTAGGCAGCACAAGTAGAGATTATAAACTGTAACTAGCACATTTCAGTTTTAATCAACAGCTGAACAAGCACAAACACAATCTGGGTAAACCCACCCTGAAAATACAAGGAATGTCCTTCCGGTTTGCATGGATGACATCGGATGCCAGTACTGAGCTTACTGAAAAATCCTCATCCCTGCAGCAAAAGGTAATCCATAAAAATGTTATGAAACACCAGAGGGCAGTAAGAACAAGGACATAGTGAAAGCGGACTTCTCACTGATGACTGACCTTATGTCTATGACCTGGCTAACCATCACATTAGGCTGGGTTGCCTTTCCCTCTGCAATCTCATAAAGAAAAATCTTAAAGTCACACACCACAGCAAGGGCCTTCTGCCAGCCTTTCTTCACCCCTGCTGGTTTTGGCACCTGGGAAGTAATCACAGAATGAGATATATAGGATTGATAAGTAAACAGCTCAAATACTTGCAAAATATTGACACTGAAAATATTTAAAATGTAATTGCAACACTGATCAACACTCATTGTGCTGCCTGTATTGTATGCATGCTGCTGGAACACTGCCATCAAGAACGAACAAAATGCCATATCAAGTACAAGATCTTTGTTTATACTATTGTACCAATCGACTGCAGGGAGTTACCGCAGTAATTAAGCACATCCGCAAATACAGATCAGCTTACCCTGACTTGGCCCTCATAAGCTGTGCCAATGCCTTTCTGAGGGTCAAATCCCAAATGCACCTTTCCTGGGTTAGCAGGCATAGGACACACTGCAGTGGCTTTTTCCGCACATGTTACGTGGCATGAGAAGTTACAGACTGCAAAAACAGGAGAAAGGTTAGGTAAGTGGGAGTGTACTGAGATCCACTAATCAATAACTACCAAAGACTAGTGCCCATCACCTTCACATGTGCAGCATTGTCGAATGAGTGCAACCATCAGAGAAGTGCACTGGTTACACTTAGTAGGTGTGGTGAAGGACTTTACCACAAACTGGTGAGCTTTTGGCTGTGTGGGAATAGATAATATACAAAACACATGGATTAGTATTAAGCAGTGTCATTTTTTTTAGTTTATTACTTCGTGGATGACGAGTGCATTCCACACAAAACCATCCACACCTTGGGCATGGTAATCCCAGAACCACAGTATCCTCCTGAAGGTATGGTTGGAGTCTGGGTAGCTCTTTGAGAATGATCTACATGCTGCAAGAATAAGGGTAATAATTACCACACACACACTCCTTAGGACTAAACATATATTCGTGTGTGATGCTTAGGGGATGTGAAGTGTACCTCTGGGGGCTCCATATCACTGGTAGTTGAGGGAGATCGAGAGTGGGATGCAGCCCCACCATCTCGTGGTAGTGTGTTGGATAGGCTGAATTTGTCAATGGAGTCAATCTGAAGCAAATACAGCAGTAATAAGAACAAAAACAAAAAGCCAAAAGATGACTTACCTTAAACACTGACCTTAAAAATGGCCCTAATAAACAGTTGCACAGGATATAAATACTTTGTAAAATGCTTGAACTGAATATTAAATAAGGCTACATCAAAGCATTGCAGTCTTCAGTAAGATGCACAAGGCAATAACATCTCTTTAAATCCTAAGCAAACATTACATAGTACACCAAAGTCACTGACCAAATATTTATAGAAATTCAGATCCATCCAATGCATGCTTATTGTACCATACACTATAAACAAAATGCCATAAAAAAGTCACACAGATGCACACTAGAGTTCCGGTGATGGCATGAAATGAACATTATTATCTCAAACAGATTAAAGCCACAATCAGGAAAATTTAAGTCATCACACAGCTGTATGTAACTCTGGAGGAGGTGGTCAGGAGTGTGAAGACCTTTATAAAAATTTAATCACAGAGTCTAAATGAAGGAATTAAAGACAAACCCACATTCACAAGTAATTGGTTATTTATTTATCCGTCTATCACTGTTCTGTTCAGTGAATGGCATGAATGTTTGATATACAAAAGTATGTTCCAAAATTAATGATTGTGTCTTTAAACTGAACCACTAATTTGGCATACAACTCAAAAACACTAATTTCTTAACTCTGTTTGCCATTCACTTTAGTACCGATTACATTCTAATGTTACAGAGATCACAGTTCTGGAACCCTCATTTCCTTTAACTTATTTAAAAAACGAGTAGTTCTACTTCAAAGAACTACCATTTTATAGTTTAAAAGTTAGATTTGCTGATCCAAACAAAGAAATAAATCCTCAGTTTTGAAACTGACACTCGTCCTAACACATCACCCTTGATCAAACTTAAATACATTCGTATAACAGAGTTTGCTAGGATGCTCTGTTAATAAAAGACCAGCCCCATGCATTAATAAAAAACAAATCCATGCATCAAAGCCACAGTACGACCCAGGAAATCAAACTGCTAAATAAGAATATATCAGAAAGTACAAAGAGCATTTCACCCAATACCAGCAAAGCAAAAAGGGTGCTTACACGTCTGCCTTTGTTGGTTGAGCCACAGGCTGATTGCTTCAGTACAAACAAAAATAATAAAGACCAAATAAATACAATGTAGATAAAGACTGCCCACATTACAAGTGTCATATCTAAAACCTCTTTCTAAAATAAATCTACATGTGCTGACTGCATATGTATCAAGCCTCAAGAAAAGCCAAAAAGAGTAACAAATATGGGAAGATAAATAGCCCAAATGTATTACATTTACAACATCATGCAATGCCCATGTGTCCAGATTCTTAAAACTCACATCAAAGTGATCCACAGCAGAGGAAGGGGCACTAAGGAATGCAAGAAATGAGTTCTGTGAATCTTGGTGCTTCACGCCTATAAAACAAAGACCACATGTTCTTTTAAAACATACAGAAACATAGATTAAAAGCTGAACATTTCATTATGTTAAGAGCGTCTGTTCTTACCCTTAGAAGATCGAAGTTCATCCACTTCTTGTTTTAGCCTCTCGATCTCTGCATGTAAATCCTGGTTCTTCTTCTCAGACTCTTGAAGTTTGCTAAAGGAATGAAAATTGAAAATCTTCTTACAATTTTTGAACATCCAGATTACTACTAAAGATTTGTCATACAAGAAGATACTGGGGCCAGGCAGAGATGAATGCAAATAAACTTTGCTTTGCAAAAAAACTAGAATCAATAAATATGCTGTTTGTTTCATTTGCCTGCACAGCACATTTCATTTGACTAGGAGCAGATGAACTACTAAAATGATGGCCATGTAGAATCGTTTGGTGATCTAAAGATAAACACTGTTTTACTGTATTAATAATTTACACTAGTCACAATAATTAGGGTATATTTTAAAAAATAAATATCTCAATGAATTATCCCCTAATTTTTGTGACCAGTGTACTTGTGACATTCAAAAAACATAAATCAAAGCAAATAAGACGAAGAAGGAAATCTTTCCGCTTTCAAGTCAGTGAGTACAGAAATTCTGTGCATGTACATGCTACAATCAACAGAAGAAAACCTTTACCATTCAGTGGCCATGTTGGCAGCCTTGACTTTATTAAGATCATCTTGGACAGTTTGCTTGGCTTTGATCTCAGAGTCCAGGGCAGACTGCAGTTCGAGGCGGGCGGACATGTCTAACTTAGCCAGGCGCCGCATCTGCCACGGCATGTCCTGTTACAGAGACATACAAAAATATGGGCATTGTTATGGGAAAACATTTCACATGTAGTTTTCTCTCTGTTCTTAAAATATATATATATATCAAGAAGATATTATGGTTATACGAGTGTTTATATATATGGAATTAATGTACCGTGGGTCGAGCACCGATGTTGGTGTTCTTCAGGCCCTCCAGTTCTTCACCCATCTTTGTGGCCAAAGCCTGGAGATAGCCCCGTGCATCCTTCTCATCACTTACCCTGTGACACATATTTAGTAAGCTACACTACCACTCGTCACCACTAGGGGGTATAATAAATTCACGCACCCACAATGTGCTACTCAACTACAGCAGTTCAGGCCGCACTTTGAACAGCACCACAACATAAATATTAGAATTAAATGACACATGAACACACAGACAATCCTAAAATTATTATGCAATTATGAAACTAAGCCTATGATGTTTAACAACATAGTACTTTCTAGAGGGCTTTGGTGTGCCAGTCTGTGGATGTTTGTTTGTGTCACTCACCACTGTATGATTTCTGTGATTTGCGCTTCCCAGTGAGCAACACTCTCTTTCTTATCTGCAAGCTCCTTCATTTCCTCCTCCAGCTGCTTGTGATTGCAGCTTAGCTTCTGATGCGAGGTCATCAGCTGTAGACACAGATTGAGGCACCACCATTTAGAACTGTGTGTAATATTTGTATTGATTAATAACGACACGACCAAAGGTACAACATAAAATAGTCGGTACCAATAGTATTAAATGTCTTAAAACAGAACTTTTACCATTGACTTGAGTGGTGGACCCAGTGACTTGAGTGGTGGACCCATCCATACGACCATGCTTATTACTTTAATTAATGTATTAATGGAGGTCTTTGTTTCTAAAAAGAGCCCAACATCATGCCCACTTGTTTGTTTGGGCTTCACAGTTCCAACACTGATGCAGAAGTTTGTGACCTTATTGAGGAACAGCTCAAAACTAATGGGGACAAAATGTGGTTCACACAGACACCAAGCACATTGCAAATTAATAGCCAAAAGGCATGGTAGCAAAGGTACACTGCACTGACCACATTACATTTGTAGACAACCCACCACGAAGAAATGCGAGTAGACGCATTGAGTCAGCTAGTGAACACAGACAGCCAGGTTTCTATTAGCATTTAAAAAAAAACTTGTGAATCCTTTGTTCTAAAAAAAAGTTCTGAAAATTGTAATCACCCGTAAGATGATAATAAACTGCTAATACAATAAATGGGCTATCTTCACCAAGGGCGAGAGGCGTGCACAGTACCCACAAAGCCTTTCTGTCACTGTTATGCCATCCAGCTGTTCCCCCATGTCCCTGATCTCTAAAAGCCATGCACTAAATCATAATCATGACTAAGTCTATGGAGAGTTTTCCATTTGCAGGCTTAGGAATTTAAAGCATTCTGTGTTTACGTCAAGGGCCAGTGAAGCATCCCACCACACTGTGATTATGAACGAACTATTGCAAACATTCCATATCCTGTGTGATCTGCGGCAGGCATTTTGAATTCACTGAAGTGAGACCACTTAAGTTTCTCAATTTTCGGGGTTTCTCACTACTAACTGACTTCCCTAGAACATCACGGCAACCACACATTTATTTGAAAGCAACAAAAGGCTGTCTTCACAATGGGGTGCTGTTTGTGAGAGCTGAGTACTTCTTAGATGATTCTGAAATGTTTAAGTGGTAAGCATTTCAGTGTCTTGTAAAACCACAAATATACCAACATTTCTACAGCTCAGTTTCATTCAAATATATTTTTCTGCTTTTTTGATCAACACTGGAACCCCCACGTAACAGGCTTGCTTCATGTCACAGTAAAACGGTGTGATATGGTAGATGCTGTGGCATCAAAAAAATTAGGGGATAATTCAAAATGAAATATCCCATAATTAAACACCCTCTATTTTCATGATGTATTAAACTAGCGGCAAAAGTATTTGGTAAGGAGACGCCATTTGTCTGAGCTTTAACCAAGTCTATTCTGCTTTAGCTCACTCAGCTTATGGCTTGCCGTTGCTACAACAGCTAGGCTTACAGATGCCTGAGTGTCATCTAAGAGTATACAGGCCAGCTATGGATAGTGCATCACACGCATGGCGTCTGCATAGCTTTCCATGAGTGTCCCTGTAGGTGCTTTGTCTGCCTGGAATTCTTGGAAGATAGAATGACGCTCCATTTCCATTGGAGCAACTGGAGTTTGACTTTTTCAATAAAACAGTGCAGCACTATCACCGCTCTGTAAACGAATACATCTCATCCTGAACAAATGTCATTAGGATGACAACAATTGCTTGAGACTTTTACTGTCAATGTTACAAAATTAGCTTAATGCATATCACACATCAAACACTGCACAAAATTAAGTATTTTGTAAGCAGTATACATCACACATAGATAATAATAATATACTATTGTAAAGCTTCTTTGAGACAATGCAACACTTTAAAAAGTGCTACATAAATAAACTTTGACAACATATCGTACAATATTTAAGTTAAAAAAAAAAGACAAAACTGAATCTTAATAGGAAATAAAAAAATAAAAAAGACACTTATTTTCACTATATACACCAGTTAGATTAAAGAACACAGTGAAGGACTATATTAGTAACCACCACACCAAGTCATAAACATACACAAGATATCACGCAACCTACAGAATTGCACAATCAACTCGGTAACATTGGCTATTTTTATGCTGTTTCACCCATATTTCCTTCAAGCTATTTTATGCATTTTGTATTTTTAACATCTCAGATTTGCAAATGAAATGTGCTTGTAATCTTATTTCTACAAACCAGATTCCAAAAAAGTTGGGACACTAAACAAATTGTGACTAAAAACTGAATGCAATGATGTGGAGGTGCCAACATCTAATATTTTATTCAGAATAGAACACAAATCACAGATCAAA
>JAUZSU010128789.1:0-17036 GCA_034780255.1 Parotocinclus maculicauda | reverse complement strand
CGTTTTGCCTCTGATGTTCGCGTTTTGCCACCAAGAAGAATACAAAAAAAAAAAACAATGGTTGAAAAAACACAATATATATATATATATATATATATAATTATATAATTTATATATATTTTTTTTTTTTTTTTGCTTTTTCCGCCCTCCGGTGGAGAGCCAACGGTTTTCTTCTGTTCATGTAATTTTTTTCCAGATTCACTTTAATTTGATTGTAGGTTAAATATATATATTTTTTATTTCTTCCTCCTTTTTGTATTGATTTCACAGAGTCCTCGAGAAATTAAAAAGTGCTGAAAAATAAAGATTTATTTTAATTTTTGTTCCTCCCTCCTCAGTAGATTCTTAAGTAGGGACATCCGAGGAACAAGCAATTAAAAAAGTCTGGCCTTAGCACATCTACAAACATCCACTGTTAAACACCTTAAGGCTGCTCTGATGAATCTACTGTAAAACCTGATTTGACACATTCCATCCTATCCATTTTGATTTAGACAACATCAGACAGATGTAATCAGAATGGATGTTGTTCTCGTCATGGCACGTTATTAGGAGCAGTGACTCATTTTAAACCTGTACGAATAGAAACCTCTCATGCAACGTTTGTTCTTAAATGTCAAAATGACTGAACTGATGTGGGGAATTAAATCAGAACGCCTCTTCACTTTGCTTCGTGCAATCAAACAGCAAAGACAGAAAAACAAAATAGCATGTACCTTTCAAACTGAGATCTCTGGAAAAATGTTCTCCCTACGTTTGTACTGTGGGAGTAAACCGGACTATTTATAAAATCTCTACACAAAGACATGCATTAGGTTAACTGGTCTCTCTAAATAGGCTAAATTTTTTGTTTATTTAGTGTCACAGCATCACACTTGGCTTTATTCATTACAGGAATAAGGTCACACTGATCCACACATTTCAGCAGTATAAGTTCAATGTCAGACAATTTAGCGGCAATTTGTTTTTATTGTTTGTAAATTGATTTATTTAATGTCACAACAGCACACCTGGCACCCACGACAGTCCCACAGATTACACATTGCACCAGTACAAACTCGACATGCCACGTGTCTGTGGGCACGTTCAATTTAGTAAGATGCCAACCGGGGTTGTCCCAACATTTCAGCATACAGACACGAAGTTGATTGACTTTACTTGCTGTACATACTGTTTAATTTAACTCTCACTATATCCTGGCACTGATCCAAATCTCCAGTGGCAGACACGATTCCTGCTATTCTCATCTCTGAGCCCTGATATAAATACACATTCATGTGCATACTGTATTTACTTACTAATAAAAAAGAATGAACACAATTCCAGACTTCTAAACGGTGTACAATGTATACTGCTCACAAAAATTAGGGGATATTTCATCACATTTCACACAGCCTGGGTCTAGAAACGGGCTGCTATAAAAAGAACTGGATGCCCAGAGAGGGCAGGGTGTGTGCACTGTACGGCAGGGGAGGTCAAGACAGAGATGCACTTTCTCCTTCACTGTGAAAAATATCAACTGATTAGAGAAATTTACCAAAACAAATTTATGTTAAATTATACAAAATTTTAAAAACAAAAGTGAATTGGATTAGTTAAAATGATCTACAGGTGAGGGACACACACACACACACACACACAGTATAATTAATAGGATTTTTAAAAATTACTGTTGTCTATTTTATTTATATTTTTCCCTTGTAAGCAGAAGTGTCACTTTAATTATCTTGTTACTTAATCGTTTCTTTGTTGTTAATATTACTTTTATGTTATTGTTTCTGTTACTAAATGTGTAAATGCTTTACCAAACACAGTCATGCTGCTAAAAACATATCCCTTAATTTTTGTGAGCAGTACATTTGATAAAGCTGCAAAAGAAATGTTAGGTTACATGATCGTTACTGCACGATCTTATAATAATCCTGTCCATTCTCAGCAGCATCAAGCTCTTCGATTCAGAGATTCGATTAGCAGAGGCGTTTTACAGAACATTCAATTAAACTAATGTACCAGGCATCTTCTAAAGCAGCAGCTCAGAGACACCTTAAGGTATCTAGTTTTGGTTCCATCATAGTTCAGTCTGTATTGTTAGACCCTATATTTATTCCTCTGTCATTCATCTACATATCAATGCTTATGTCATGCAGAAGCACTCTTGGTCTCCTCGAGCTAAAACAGACCAAGCTTTCTGGAAGATGGTAGTCCTGGCGAGCTGGAACTCAGACATCAGTACCCAAACTCATCAGTCAGTTATATAAAATGAAAATGGAGCCACCGTAACTTGAGATTGGCATTGACTGATGTGCCTGGGTATGAACCTGGTAGGGGCAGCTCACTTCCCAGAGCAATGGTTTCCAACCTTCTGCCTCTCTGGTTCGTACCCAGCCTCTGCCAAGGTGAGACCTGTTGGGCAGTCTGAACAATACCGGGTGCCGAACCGCCTTAGAGAGTTTGTGATCCCGGTTAGGGCTCTCACTGTTGGGTCTAAGTTCTTAAAGCCAATTAAAAAAAAAGCGCAGTGGAAAATGCAAAATATTTGTACGCTTTTAAACTGAACACACCAAATGCGATAAGATTTTTAAAAATTATTTTGCAGCGATGAAATATGGCCTAGATGAAATAAAATGTCTTCTTCCAGCAATTTTTTTGCTTCTCACAGAAAAATGCTAATCAGATTGGGTACATCTGAAAGGTGTATAGAGGATTTGCACAAGAGCATGAACACCAGCTGATTTGAGGTCTGTGCAATTACACATTATGTATAAGCTTTTAATATATAACATATTATTTATCATTAATCATATTATTGTTAGTAAAATGCAATTAAAATGTCTCTGTGCTGCCGAGGAAAAGCCGGCGTAAGAGTGCAAAGGAACGTGAAGACACCATGTTTTCACTCTTAGTAAGCAGTAAATGGAGAGAGGCAGACAACGTAGAGGCGCTGCTTCATGAGGTGCAAAACTGAAGGAGATTGGTCAGTTTTCGTCAATGGGAAAAGTTGACAAAAATGGAAAAGGGGAATATAATTAAATATATAAAAGATTTTATGCTGTTTAAAAAATTTGCATTTGGTGTGAAAGGTACGGTCATTATACATCAGCTCAAAAAAAAAAAACACAATCAGTCTCAGAGGGAAAAAGCCAACCAGGTGTGACATCAATACGGCGACGCTGAAATCAATCTGTGCTTGCTGTACTGGTCTGTTATAAAAAACAAGTCTCGTACAATTAAACTTATGCTGTAATATTAAGCTATGGCAATAATATCCTAAGGTCCGAAAAGCACGGTAAATAACTTCAGTCCAGATCAGTGTGTGCTGGATATAGAATTTATGTAATATACCAAGCAAAAGATCAATTAAAATGACTAAATGAATCAGATTGGCATAAAGAATTCACTTAGATATGAAGAAAGGTCTATTAGAACAGCTTTCACACCCAGTTCGGCTGATTCCATTTAGGATGTCGCGTTTCCCAGTCACTAATGTCAGTACAAAAATTTGGGCTCACCCTCATTATCCAAGGCATTAAAAGTCTCTCAAGAGTTTGGTTTAGCTCTGCCCCCACCAAACACACCCCCAAACATAGAACACAGCCATAAGCTGAACAACAAGCACTACTCAGAATGAATGAATATAAGGAGAGAAAACAAGGAGCAAAGGAAAGAGGGAGGAAGGCTTCCATAATCTCTTATAACACTGTCTTTGTCAGCAGAGCATGCTGGGAGAACCAAGCAAGACGTGGTCTCTACGTAAAACAACTGTACCAATATAAAGACAGACAAAAAAGGAAATTAGGGGAGGAAGCATTATGGGGGCGTTCCTGATACAAACTGCAACATTCAACTTTCTCCCGTCCCACATGGGCCATGGTTGAGGCACTTCATCATGTCCGGTGCTCAAAAGGAACTGGCAGGCGGAGTCGTCAGTCTCTTCCCAATGTACACCCTGCAAGAGGAAAGTCGGGTCACTCGGGGTTTTAGGTTGGCAAACAAGCAGCACTACTCAGTGAGCCTTATGCTGAAAAATCCAACTATAAAACAACACTATTATACTCCTTAATATACAAAATGTTATTGGAATGTACCTCATGCATTGAAATGAATCAGTGAATATTTGGTTTTTGAGCTCTTTATCCATTATTTGCTATGGGAAAAATCCCTCCCTCTCACTGACACATTCAAAACTCTAATTATGTCTTTGAATGAATGTGTGGGTTCTTTTTTTCCCAAAATGAAAAACTGCCTTATTGCACCCCTTCTTAATAGGGGTTTAAAAATCATAAAGATTTAAAAACAAAATAAAACCTTAGTAACATGCAATTAAAAGGTATTACTAAAAACAGTGGTTAAAAATTATAAATAAGAACATATTCCTTTTTTCTTTCTGAAAAATAGCAAATTAATATAATAGTTCATCTTTATATACCTATATAACAAGGAATCTTGCGCCCTCTGGTGTTCAAAAAACAGTCAATCTCTTCAATGCTCAACATAACATTTTTTATGTTGCTGTATGAACGTGATTGTGCATAAAAATAAAACCATTGCTCTCCCAGTGAGTTTCTATCACTCACAAGCAGCACAGGCAGAAAAACCCTAGACAGGGTGCCAATGGATCACAGGGACAAAACTGGTCTCCCCCGAAACACAGCTAATCAAGCAAAAGAGACAGAGAGGTGTGTGTGTGTGTGTACACACCCGAGCCCCAGGACAAGCAAGTGTGAGAGCAGCAATGAGGGGAGAAACACTCGAAGAAACTCAGCAGAGAAAATGCCTCCTTTCTTCATAGCTCCAGTTTTCCTCATGCTGAGGGTGACAGATCTCCGAGGGTGACGGAACTGGAACTCTCTGACACACACATACACACACACATACACACACACATACACACACACATACACACATACACACACACATACACACACACATACACACACACATACACACACACACACACACACACATACACACACACACACACACACACACACACACACACACACACACACACACACACACACACACACACACACACACACACACTTATAAATTAAGGATGGCAACTTAGAAATCAGCAATGTTTTCCACTGAATCCAAGGCACAGTGAAGGACAGAACTTGCCTTCCTGCTCAGTTTGTCCACCATCCTCCTGTCTGCTGTCATTATGTTGCTTACCCAGCAGATAACTGCACAAAAGAGCGCTGACCACAGCAAAAACCACCACAGAGTCAAAGAAAGACTTTGGGAGTACACCCTGTATTCCAAAAGGTCAGTGTCTCGTCAACAGATTAAGTTGCTTTTTTCTAACTTCTCAATCCTGTGAAAATCCACCACTAGTACTTTGGTGTTACCCTTATTGATATGGAGGCAGTTCTGCTGGCACCAGTTCGCAGAGTTCTTAGTGAGTTTCCCGTACTCTCTATCATCACCATCCATGATTTATCCAACAACAGAGTCATCTGAGAATTTCTGTATGTGGGTTCCTGTGCTATGAGTGATGTCTGCAGTGGAGCCAGGACTGTCTCCTGTGCTGCAGAAGATTGTGTCTTCAGAAGATTGTGCTAAAGACTGTGGTGGCCTAGTGGTTAAGGTACTGCATCAGAAATCCCACCTCTGCTAAGCTGACACTGTTGGGTCCTTGAGCAAGGCTAAATAATGTATATTATAAATGTAAATTAAATGTAAACTGAATAAGACAGATGCTGTCAAGAAGCCTCACATTTACAGATGCAGTTTGATGCATGCTGATGCACATGTTCTTTAGGCAACAGCATAATAAGTGTACTTAACAGGATTGACTGTTCCCAGGCAGTTTGAACACAGCAGAAATGCCTGAACTTTGCCTTCAAAAATTGCATATTTTGTAGATTTGTTAAGCCTTAATGTTAATCTTAAAAGTTGGCCTGTAACCCAGCAAAGTCCAACCTTATCTACACATGAATGAAACCTACAACAACATGGCACTAATGCTGAAACACATGCAGTACAATAATTACGACTGCACATAGGAATGGAGTTTAACATACAAAGTACAAAGTCACATTACAATAAAAAGAACTGTTTTTTCAGAGCAAATAAATGTATGCTGCATAAATCGCTTGTCAGCCAACAAAGATATTTCTGCCACCTCTTAATTTTAAACACAGATTGATTAATGTTTTCATGAAAGCAACAATCAAAGTAGGTGATGAATTTTGCTTTAAATTAGACAGATTCATCAATAGCTGTAAAAATCTTCTAGTAGGGCCAAAGAAAATAGAATGAAAGGCATTTTCAATTCTTTTTATTTTTGAGAATTGCTTTGGCAACTACAGAGCACCAATATACAGTGAGCTGATGACAGCATGATTGTAAATCAAACAAGTACACCATCAAATGCAATTTCATTGAAAATTAATTTTCTGCATGCACCCTTCTTTTGTTCCCTGTTTGTCTGGGTGCAATGAGTGACAGATATGGTGAATGATTTCACCAGGCCATTACGACCATGGAAAAGTGGTGTCAGGACAATTAGAATCCATAAATACCAGCCCGCTATTGTTGGACACTTACTTGAGAGGCTCCAGATGCAGAGTATAAATGAATATGAACTGCAAAACTGAATAAAAATAAGCCGAGATAAACTAACAAAATGCTGTATTATGCAATTACAGCTATTTAATGTTATTTTAATTCTGTTGAATTCAACACATTTATTTACATGTTTCACCACATCCCTATGTGACAAATACCTGGGTTTTGAAATGCAATGAGATTATATTTACCAGAAAGTAATGACTAAAGTAATCCCATTAAAATTTTTGTTAAGTAATGAATAGGTAATGAGTTACTTTCTGACCAAAATATGGTATTTTGCATAGGTTTCAGCCAAGTTACACATTTGTTAGAACTAATTCTAAATGTGTCCATTTAGATTAGACCAGAGATACCATTCTGACAGTTTTTGAACAGAAAACAGAATTAGAACACAGCGATCATTCTGAATGTGTGCAAATGGCTATCACTGCATACATTTGTAAAACTTAATGTTTTTTAATACAGTCCTTACCTTGTCTGCTAGCAGTAAAACAGGATGGTTAAACTTTTATTAGTTTTGGATGAGTGGCATTCCATTACCTTGGCTTACTACTCCTAGTCATTTTAAATTTAAAACCTTTATGGGATAAAACCAAGGACCACAGTTTACAGCTCACTGGTGTGTGGTCAGTGCATCCTTAAAGCACATGAGGTTTCTTAAAGCCACTTAGAAATCATAGCCTGTCTTCAAAACTAAACAGCATGCTAGTGAATTATGTGTAATAGTAACTTTATCCAGTCAGTTAAGGACTATAAGCATGATTATAAACTATGAATTAAGAACTACTGAGAAAAATGGAAAAACTTGACTTTTTAAAATAGAACCATGATTGTCCTAGTTACCAAACATGAGAACCAAAATTAACTACAAAGTAAAAAATATGTTAAAAAATTTAATGAAAATGGATTGAAAACCCCCAAATCTTTAAAAAATCTTATGAACCCGCTATCTGAGAAACTAATTCACAACAAGGATCAATCCACTGTGGTGCATCTCTGGACAGATATTAATCTCAAATTCTATGTGACTTCATAAGTACAAAGAGGCACGTAGTAAGCAACTATTTCCTCTCCCACACAAACAATTCATTAATCCAAAGGCTCCACCTGTCCGTTTCCCTCCTAACTTCACATCAATCAGTCCTCCTGTCAAACAACCCATTTACCTGAATAAACACTTACTCTGATTGCAAAACATGACATGGCAGAGGGGGCCCATCAAAAATAAACAGATTTCATGCCAAATCTACAGAGGAAATTGTGCTGCCAGCACAAATACATCCAGGACTGGGAGTGCTCAAGAAACCAAAGTTGGGCCAAAGGGAGGGAGGGAGGGTGGGCAGGGGTGCTTTGTACATTTTGTTCAAAAACAGGATATGTGGGGTTAGTAAAGTCTTAACACAGACAAGTTTGGTTGGCAAAAAATGCCATCACTAAATAGGCCCACAGGCTACAATATACATGCTCCTTGCAGTCCTAATAACAAATTTTAAAGTCTGAAAGTATATTCCTCAGTTGGATCAAATACTGTCCATATGTCTATGAGTGAAAAAAGGATGACTATTACACCAGAAATCTGGCACCACGTTGCTCAAAAGCTGTAAGATTAAAGACCGCTTCAGCTAGCTGACACAGGTAAAATTTTAAAATAGCAATTCACTTAGTGATTAGAATTAAACCTGTAAAATTTAAGATAAATTCAAAACTTCTAAACTTGTGATAACTAACAACAAATCGCTGGCTGCTGCCAGAGATCCACAAATCACTTATTTTGGGTTAAAAAGTCCCAAATACTCAAATACATTACATTTAAATGCTTTCAAAATTAATTTAGTTATGTAACAGTTCACAGAAAAAAAGGTAGCAGCAACAGCTGAAAAGCTTTTTATTTACATTAAATTAGAAAATTGCAACTGAAAAAAAAGATTTAATATTTTCATCTTAAATTAATGTTAAAGATGAATTACCTTATAATAATTGTTAAACACAACAATATGGCTGGCTGCATCAATAATTAAGAACAATTGCAGCAGCACCAACTATGTAAGGATGTAAAATTTAATCTTTAAAAGTGCAAAACTGAACGGAAATAAAATACTTTAGACTATCAAAAATCATTAAAGTAAGTTAAGGCCAACATTAAATAAGCCATTTCATGTTTTGACTGGTCATTTCAGATCGGCATCACATTTCTAAAAATTGGGGACGGTAAAGTGTTTACTACTTTGGAATGTTGCATTTCCTTCTCACAACACTTAAATTACATTTTGTGTAGGGTTTTTTGAGTTATGAGTCGTTTTATAAGTTATGTAGGACAAGCTTCAACCCTGTCTCTACTATTAACATATGATATCCTTCAGTCCAGTTTTATCAGATGAAACCAAAATAAAGTATTTAGCTTACGTTTATGTTCTGAGTGGCAATATTATTATTATTTTTTTAATATGAGAATCTCCATCGACACTTGAAAAGACATAGGCACAAGAAGATATTCTGTTTACTTCACAAACAGTTTAAATTACATTTTAATAGCTGCTTTCCTCTGATAAAAATTCATATGTGCTTTGTATACTCAAAGATTCAGAGTAAAAAGACTGGATTGGACATCGTATTGAATGTGAACATTATCTCTAATAGTAAGTAAGCAACTAAAACAATTACAATTTCAGGAATTTGTAGTGCAATGGTCCACTGCCATGCCATCTTCTAAAAATAAAAATACCACCACAACCACACTCTGTACTTGCATTTTTTTCCCAACTCCACTTGAATTAACAAATTAACTCTCAAAAACTGTGCCTTCTTATTGAATAAAACAATCAGGGTTCAGCATTAACTTTTCCAAATTTGCCCAGTGGAGCTAGACACCAGAAAGTTCACTGCCACAAACCAAATATCTACTCCCCCAAAACAAATCTTTGTATTTTTTATTAACTATAAATGACCCCACATAATCTAGAATATTTAATTAAGGTCATTAATTTGTAAAATACTAAAGTACATACTCCCAATTTACAGTACTTTCACTTCTTCTTTCTGTTGCAAGATTCCCACAAAACGACTGAAACAACGTTCTTAAATAAAATTGCAAAAATTTCTATCACTAAGTCATATATCTATTTTAATATAAATGCATACATGAAAAATCATTAAGTAATCAATTATTTAAAAATATTTCGAAGAACACAAAGTGGTTAACACTCTAAATGCTCGATGGGGTTTAGATTAGGAGACTGGGAGGAAACGTCCATGAAAGTCAGCAAATATCTTTTATTTTTATTATTATTATTATTAGTTACACTTCTATAGTGCCATTTTCAAACTCAAGGACGCTTTACAAGGTACAAAAGGGAACATCCAAACAACACACACACACACACACACACACACACACACACACACACACACACACACACACACGCACACCAGTAAGAAGCGGCAGTCAATTGTGCGCACAGCATACTCTCAACTGGAAACCACAGCCCCATGGGCGCCTGCATCAGGCACAGGGAAGGGGAAGAGGATTACATCCTGAACAGAGCACCATCCATTACTGAGCATACAGAGGACCAGGACAATTTTAAATGATCAATCGACCTAACCGTGTTTTTGAACTCTGGGAGGAAACCGGAGACACTGGTTATTAAATTTAATGACTTTTCCTAAAGTGACCCAAAACTGCCAAATAATTGTGTTCTGGTTTTGACATGCACATATTCATTTTTTTACAAGTTTATTTACATTTTTAAATGATTAAAAGAGTTAGTATTGTGAAAGTAATTTTGTAGTGGCTATTTTACATGTCAAACTTGTTTTTATAGTTTACTTTTTAATAATTAGGTTAATGTAATATTACATTCTGCATACATTTGAATCAAGTGGTCACTGTAAATTTTTGCACGTGTAACTTGCTGATGCACTACAGGCATTAACTGAGGATGTGCTGTCATTTTATGAGCCAACTTTTAATGTGTGTCCACATTGACAGATTTACCTCACTAACTGGATTAACATACACCTGTGCTGATAAAACAAGTTACCCTTTCTTAGACTTGTTAATTATGTTTTTAAGGCGGCCAATATATGGAAATAGCCAAACACAATACATAATTTCTTTGCTTTACTTACAAAGCTATAAATTTAAGATTTTTTAACCACAGAATGCAATTTTAAAATAAAGTTACAAACAGAAAAAGGGTTAGAAAGAAATATAGAAATTATGGGCGAGAGGAAGACAAAGAAACTGTACAGTATTAATATTTTGTTTACACACAACCAGATCAGATTCACCTCATTAAATCAGATCTTTACCTTACAAATTTGTGAGCCTCTACTTTTTTATCTACTTCAAAGGGTGCAGTGTCCCAGAGTACAAGGATGATATACTGCAAGTCTCATGGTATACATTCTCATACTTAAGAATTAAGCAACAAAATTCCAATGAAAGTAATGAATGGCTAAAAATTGAGCTACAATTAACTTACAATTACAGAATAATGTTTGCTGGTTATTAGACTATTGTGTTTTTATCCAGTAATAAGACGTGCAAAAATAAGGCATTCATCTTAGAAAATCTAAAACAAACCTGGTTTTCTATATCAAAGTCAGTGTTATGCTGCATGATATCCTTCACTGGTGGCTTCTCCAGACTGCAGCACAGGAACCAGGTGATGAGACCAGCTATGAACATACCAATATCTGGGATGAACACACGGATGCCATTTCCTGCATCTGCCCCACGCACACTGTAACGAAACACACATTTGTTTTTTAAAAATTAGAATCCTACAGTCAAAAGACATGCATGAAAATCTAGACTCAGACAGCTTGCAGCAGAGTACCCAAATTGCTCCCAGTCTGCACACTTTCTAGCTCTACAATCTAAAGACTGGTTCAACTGTTGCTCAGCATACTTTGTTAGCTTCCTTTCACCATTTTGTTAAATGGTCGGAACCACCACAAAGCTGGTATTATTTGGGTGAATGATCATTCTCAGCATATCAGTGACACTGGCAAAGTGGTATCTTATTAGTATGACTTGCACTGGTACAAGTAAATCAGACACATCAGTGCTGCTTGAGTTTTTAAAACTTTCAACCACTCACTGTAGAGGTTTATAAATGCCATTTCTGCCGGTGTTTAATGTCTCTCAGCTCGGCACTGAATAACATCAACATATTATAAAGTTTACTGCTGGTACCTGGCTCATATAAAAATTAACCCTTAGAGATTTAAGGATTAGGTTTATTTTTTAAATGACCAAATATCATAAATAAATATAAAAATAAGCACAAAAAAACAGAAAATCCCATTGTGAGTTTTGAATAATAATTTGCCTTTGAATTCGGTGCAGTTGTCCTGTCCCATTGCAGCAAAGCACCCCCAAAGTATGATGTTTCCACCCCTATGATTCATGGTTGGAACGGTGTTCTTAGTGTTTATCCTCCTTCTTCCTTCAAAAACGGTAACTAAAGTTTAAACCAATTAATAAAAGTAATGAGTGCAAAATAAGAGGTCTGTGGGAGCCATATTCTTTGCTGGGTGGTAGATGATCAAATACTTATTCATGCAATAAAATGCAAATTAGTTATTTAAAAAGCATACAATATGATATTGTGGATATTTCTTTTAGATTTTGTCTCTCACAGTTGAGGTGTACCTACAATACAAATTACAGACTTCTCTATTCGTTGTAGAAATCTGCAAAATTTGCAGTGTATCAAATATTTATTTCCCCCACTGTGTAGAGACTGAAAGTGTATACATATTAAACTATTTTATTTCTTATATTGAATATTATATAGATTTTTAAATTACTGGTATTATTGGAATTGAAGCTGATGAAAATGAAAATGAGTGAGGAAACACTCACAATAAAACATTATTTGGCCACTGTATGTTATTGGCAAGAGTTGTGTTTAGATCTAATTTGCACCCAATTGACCTCTGTAAAAAAATAATTCATCACAACATGGAGTCAGACCAATGCACACAAAAATATTCCTGAACCACAACAAAGCTCTGTGATTCCCAGTGCCATCAGTTAAAGCACTAGCACGTCTGGTTCTCATTTCTATCCTCCCAGAGACAGCCGCCTTTCATGGTTTGCTCAGCTCAACTTATCTGGCTTGCAAGCAATCCATGTAAATCCCTGCCCAGGGACTTTCTTAGAAGAGCTGAAGACTTCTGTGCAGAAAACTGAAACAGCACTTGTTTCATCCTTGTGTACTTGTAGTAGTAAAGGTACCATTTAGTAGTAAACGCACTTATTATGAGATTTTTGAAAAGTATACATAGGGAAGGCGATGTCACAGTCATGGTCGCATGCGTAGGGGGTATCTTCAAAAACTGGACTGTATTACAAACCAAAAAGTACATTATCCCACAGTGCCATTAAATACAAACTACAATACTGCAAAAAAAATTGTGCACAAATGAAAAAAAAAAGTTTGCTTTCCCTTATTTGCTGGTAAAACAGGCCGAGAATTGATCAATAAGCCCTGGCTCACAGTTAACATTTTAACTCATCTCAAAATTCATTCATGTCTTACAGAGTTAAGCCAGCTAATTGCTTAACCAAACAAATATTTTGATTTAGGAGGACAGATTTATTGGATGTGCTGATTTGACAGATGATTTGACATTTAAACTGATATTTCAAGTTTAAAATATACAACTTCTTTATTGAATGAAATTTTAAATTTAACATTTCAATTAAATTTTGGCATTCATAGGTATCATTATAAGTTATGTTATCACAAATTACAATGCTTTGGAAATCAAGGCAATTTATCAAAATAAATGAATGTTGAGTATTTACAACCATCATTGTCTTCAAGCATAAATGTAAAAAGAAAAAGAAATAAAAAAGAAAGCAACTCAAACAAGAGCACAAGAGACAGCCACCACTAGCAAATTAGCTTACCATTTTACTGTTGTGTTTCATACAACTCAAAACAACTGTTTGAAAACATGTCTTGCGTCACATTTCAAACAGCAACAACGTTGATTATGTAGTCACTTTGAAGTTTTCTGTCTTCTTAAAACACAGCATAAAAGCATAAAATTTAATAAGCGTCAGCTGACAGTAGTTGATGTAAGTGTTTTGGTTGTTCTGTAGAGAGCAGGATCCTACCAAAGGCATTAGCCGGTACCCAAACACTTAGCATTACTGAATAAGACCACCTTTCATCCTAGCACACTAGTATAGAGAAAAATGTGAGCTGGCAAAATAAAGGCTTGACAGATGGCACTGATTTGGGTAAAAGACACTGTGGTGAGTTAAGTATAAAACCTTAGCCTATAAACAGAATTAAAAGGACTGACTATCAAAGTTCATGGCAAAAACAGTGACTCAAAAAGGGACCTAGAATAATTTTGGCTGAAGATTGTGTTTTAGTTCTTATTTAGAAACTGCTGAGTGAATGTAAATGTAGAAATTATTATAAGTTTCGAGGTTTGCTTACAATAAGATTCCAAGTCTCTTTGGAGTGTGCAAATGTATGCCTGTGGGGAGAGGTGGCACAGTGTATACTCAGAAACAAATAAACAGTAAAATCGTATAATAACAAACCCAGATAGAAATGTTGGATTCTCAGGCAGAAGTAAACTGTGTCTTGCCAAAAGTACTTTCGAGGCTACGTTTATGTATTGTACCTCTTGGTGCAAGATTGTTGACTCCTATACATGCCTCTATAATGCACTTGAAGACATTTTGCTCAGGAACATCTCTGCCCAGGCCATTGTCACTTGCTTAGCAGAAGGAAATGTCAATTTCCTCAATGTCCTGCCATTGACATTCAGCCACCATAATCTTTGTTTGCAGTAGTCATGAATGAAACCTGGACTGCTCTGAACCGGAACCATATAACCTTTTGGTGACAAATCCAGGTCCTGTTTGGATTTGACAAGGTCGGGTTTGAGTATGGAGGGTTTGTGCTGAGCACTTCAATCCTGCCTTTGCTGTTGAGAGACATACTTAACTGCTGGGGTGATGGATGATATTTTCAGTTTTATTCATTCCAACATTCTTGGTGAGTTATTTTTTGTCAATGAGTGTATTAAAAAATGTCATCATCAAGGGACAATTGACAGTCTACTGCATTTATCAATATATATCAGTGTGAATACCAATACACCCTTTCTACAAAACATTTCGCATAAATGGAGAAAAGATCAAAAGCTTTTAGAATGACCACTTTAAACATGTTCATGCAAAATAATTTCCAGAGGTTAAAAATAACACGCTGCTATTTACTAAGACTTATTTTGGAGAAATATTCCTACTCTTACTTCATCACATTCTGGCATTCTTGAGTTCCCTTCTACCCTTCTTGATAATAAGAACTATTGTATCTTTGCAATGCAGCAGAAAAACATCAGGGATTATTGTCCAATATTTGTAATATATATTTGTAATCTTTAATGTCTATTTCCAATAAACAGGTAAGACATATAAACAGGTAAGACGCGAGTATAATTATTATATGAAATAATAAGTTGAGGAAGGCATGGCTGCGTTTGAGGAAAACTTTGCCTTGTAGCAGTGAAATTTAGTTACAAATTAAATACAATTTGTAACTTTTATTTAATTTAAGGTCCAGCTGGCTTTCCGGCTGTGGCATAATCCAATTTTATCTCTAAGTGAGATCTGCAATGAGAGCAGTCTGTCAGCATCAACACTGCCATTTTGAAAATGTCCAGCAGCATGACTAGACAGCTTCCATAAACGTAAGCCATTTAATCATGATATAAATGTTTTCTTCAAAACATACAGTTAAGATTTTTTGCATTTGTATGCTATAGGTTCAACTTTAACTATGTCTAGTTATTATCAGTCACACAACTACCTGTGTAGAATGTGTGTAGATTCTGAGTATTGTGGCATATTTATAAAAACTAAAACCAAATCAGTTTCTTAACTATCCTTCATAAGCAGCTTGTGTGGACCATACAAAGACAAATATATATATATATGAATTTATAGACCCAAGTTCAAATAGACAGCATTTTTCTAAAATACAAAATATTTTATTTAATATCAGAAGCTAGTCTGTTCCTCATAAATCGTTCATGGTCATGGAGTCCAGTATGTCAGCATTCTAAACTGAGGATACTATCTTTAGCAACATGGTAGCAGACCCATGAACTTCAAGCCTGTGTGGTAAGCTAGCTTGTGCCAATCTCATCCAATTCCCTCTGCTGTCATTCAGTGACCTCAGCTAACTTATCCTGGCTACAGGTGTGCATATTTTTTGCAGCTTTAAGCACTTTTGCCAGCAGGCAAGGATTATTTTATGTGTTAGTTAGGGGTTTAGCCCTTCGGGAAAGGAGCAAAGGACATGAACTGTCTCCATAGTAGTGTTGTCATGATATTGAGAATTTCAACTTTGATACTTAATACTAAAATGTTGATATTCTATCCTGTTTTGGATACAAAAGTAAGATATTTATAATTATTTTTCTTTTAAAGTTCTTCAATTCATTTATAGGCAAATGTAAATATACTATATTATTAATGTACAATATACTATAATACTGTTTACTATTGTTTAATAATTTATTTCAATAATTAGATCATTTTAGAGTACATCATAGTGTATTTATATTCTAATAATAATATGCTTTAATGTATATATAATAAAATATGCTGTACTATACAGTATATTGCCTGTGAGTGTATGTACATTCTTTCACTGTTATATAAAAACAGACCGACTGTCAGCGTCTCACTGATTTTGTCACATTTGTCTTATTGACTGTCAATTATAAGAGCAAAAAATATGTACTATCAAGACATTTTTTAAATACTTTAAAGTAAAGGAAATGAGTTCTGACCTTAAACAAAAAAAAAGCTAGGGACAGAAAAAGCAATTTCCAAGTGCAGTTGAGAAATGTAGCTTTTTCAGCAGAAAAATGCAGCTCTCCCTTTTATTTATCTCTCTATATCCTCTTTAAAGTTAAAGTATTTCCACACAGCTCTCCTACTTTCTTTACTACTTAGGATGGGTTGTAAACACACTGACTTTGCCTCAGTTGCCATTTTATTGCCTTTTTAGACCGGCTGGGTAATGTTATCTGAATCAATGACAGTGTGATGCAAACTGAGATTTTGATGCATCTCACAGTTGCCACCCATAATAAAAGCACTTTACTAGCATTTGACTGGCTTATTGTTAATATGACCTACCGTACTCTGCAATTGATTTGTACAGTAATGACGGCAAGTATTCTTTATCCTGCTTTCTCTCAGATCACATTACTTTACGTAATCATCAATGCAATTAATCAATGTAATGACTTCTTGTCAGCACTAAGAATAAATTACTTGTGACTGATAGTCCTCATTTTTCCAGCAAACAAGCTGAAACCTAATTGCTTTCTTTGATGTGAAAGCAGTAATAGAATTAATCGTCTTTCAATAAATGTCATGTTATGGATGCAAGACACTAGCTGTTCTG
>JAUZSU010128778.1:0-17037 GCA_034780255.1 Parotocinclus maculicauda | reverse complement strand
TCTATTGAGCACCTTATATATTAAATGTGTATATATATATATATATATATATATATGTTTATATCTTTATCTTTATTTATATGTATATTTTATTTTATATTTATTTTGAAACTGTAATTTTAAACCTATATCTATCTATATATATATATGCTACATAAAATACTTAAAACACAGGATATAATAAGATAAAAATGCATTGGAAAGAATATATATATATATATAATATTCTTATATATATATACACGAATATTATATATATATATATATATATATATATATATATATATATAGAATATATATACAATAGTATATTTAATAAATGAAATAAAATAGAGAATATAAATTAGTCTGTTGTTCAGTAAATCATTGTAGGTTCTTGCATTCTTCAGCGGTTAATAGTTTTGTTCCTCAGTCAGCAGCAGGACAGGATATTAAGGTAGAGTCCTCCAGTGTGGTAAAGGCGTGAGGGCTAGAACAGCTCAGACAGGAAACAGAATATGTAGTTAGTAATGTTAGGAACACACTAATTGCAAATATTTATTTGATCTTGTAAAGAGCGTATGTTTGTGTTCAGAGGCTGTGTTTATGTCCTTTCAGTCAGAAAAGCAACACAATGTACTACAAGGGAGCTTGATCTTTATTAAAATTATACCCCTGTATTAAATAGGTCTTTTTCAAACATTAATTTAATTGATTTAAATAAAAGATTGTCCACCAGTTACATAGAAACAAACAAACTAAAAAACAATCTTTACAATCCTATCCTACACTCTCCTCCTTTAACACTCCCCACATGAGCTGGTGAAATAAAAGCAAAACCAGATTTGCATATACTTGCAAAAATCCAAAATAACACAAAATAAAATATCCATGCTTACATAGATAAACTAAAACAAAAAATAAAATAAAATACATAAAACAGCATACAACTTGTATGTAAAAGTATATGAGTCTTGAGATCCATGGCTTGAGAAAAGGAGCAGCAACTTGTTTTACCCTAAAGCCATTGGGGGTTCAAACAGGATATCACGCACCCGTATGATTTTGCTGCTGTGTCCAATCAAATTTAACTTTAAACCCTTTTCACTGACCTTTTGAAGTTCACACAGTGTAATAAAGCTCTGTATGTGAGGTGACAAAGAGCACATTACTACATATATTGAAGTTGAAGTAATCCTCCCTGTGTCTCAGAAACCTGCTGTACATTTACCATGATCCTGAAAGTACAAAATATTTCATAGCGACAATGTTGAGATAGCTTTACACGATGGGATTTTTTGTCTTAGACGGAGACGCGTATTCAAACCTGCTTGTGTTCAGATTTTCTGCTAATCTGCAATAATTGCTTGCTGATTAAGTGGCACTGTTGTGACCTTACAGCAATCAAACAGCTAAACATTTAGTCTTTAGGAAGCCTTCATGTATTGACCCACACTTTCCATTATTTAAATGCAACTAAAGCAATAAGCAGACTTAAAGCCAGATAAAGTATAATACAGTTATGATTAAAATAGTTTACATTCATTCCTATTTGTCAGCTGTTATAACATTCAAAGAATTCCCCAGAAATACACGGCAGGGAATTTCTAAGTGTGTCTCGCCTCTACGTCCCTGCCGTCTCTGTTATAAAACAGGAAATAGGTGCCAGCATTAAATTCCAGCTCAGATATAAAAAATATACCAGGGAAAAGCTGTTTATGTCACTGCAAGGTGGCTCTGTGGTACTACAGGTACTAAGGGGGAGCACAGGTAAATAAACACCTGGTAGATGAGAGTAGGGTTGCTGGTATTAACTGGGATGAGAAAGCATAGTGGAAGAAAGAGTCCCACATGTATGTAAACGAAAGTGGTGCAACTTTAAAGAGAATGTTACCTACCTCTGTTTGTAGCATGCACACACACACACACACACACACACACACACACACACACACACACACACACACACACACACACACTCGTAGACACCATCTGGTTCATAATTAGGCTTTGGTAAGTGTTAGCTGACATGTGAGATAAAAAATTTGTAAAATGGATGATTTTGAAGATTGATTGATGCCTAAAGCCACAAGATCACTTTTGTATTCATTCACTTTTTTATCCCCTTAATTCTGGTCAGGGTCACTGAATAGCCGGTGCCTAACTGGCAGCACGGGGTGCAAAGGCACAAACAACCCTAGACAGGGCGCCAAGCCATCGTAGAGCATATACACTCAAACACACTCATAAACTAGGGGAATTTGAGTCACCAATTAACCTATATGTAACCATATGAATATAGCCATATGTCTTCAACTGTGGGAGGGAACAGGAGTACCCAGTGTAAACCTCTGCATGTATTTAGTACCTTCTCTCTGCGAGAGGCAGTGCTACTCAGCGAACCACTGTCACTTGTTTAACAAGTGTCAACACTTATCAGCTGTTTGTGCTTTGTGAACAAATTATACTAAAATAATTCTGAGTGGCAGTTTGGAGCAGGGTGGCACCTGGCAAGCGCTCACCCTCTCAAAACCATTGCTTCAACATGCTAATTTCCAAATAAAGTCAACTACTCAGGACTTTTTCTCAATCAAAGGCTCATGTGTGGCTGCTTTTAGGCTTCCCAGTCAAAGTGTTGCCACATATGTAGGATTAAAGCGACTGGTCATGTATTGATTTGCATGATCTATCACTGCCTCAGTGCTTTTCTATAATTATTTATACTAAACTAAATAGAATATTATTATACTTGTGCATCTTAGTATGAGTGGGGTATAAGTAATGTGTATATCTCAAATGAACCATACCTACAGTACAAAATAAACATACTTATGGAATACAGTTGAATGATGGGGTGCTTTGGTAGGGCCGTGGCAATTTGCTAGCTGATCTCTGTGGCGACTTCCTGGTAGTGCCTTCTGGTCATGTCAGGCATTACACCAGGCAGAACAACACATGAGTATAAAAATAGTAAGGCTGGGTTTGACTGTTGTAGCAGCTTTGTGGCATCATGTTCGGGGTACTTGATCTTGTACATTTTAGGGTATCCTCTAGAGGGGCAGGGGGGGGGACTAAAACAGGTTGTATTTATATCTGAATAAATACTGGTGCACTTATAACAGTCAGGGTTAAACTGTGAAATGCACAATGTGAATTTGTTTTGCACAGAATAAACAACCGTTTACTTTTCTGCTATAAAAGTGGAAATAAATCTAAAATGTATGCTGGTAAGACAGTTTAAGGGACAAAGTGAGATAGAACTTCAGTTCCGGTGGAATTCGAGATGTCATTTGTATGTCTTTACTCCCTAAAATGTTGACAGCTATGTCTTAAATTTAATCTTGCAAGCAATTTCTATTCTTATTGTGCTGCGGTTTGTAGTAAACTGGTTTATTTTTTGCCACCATTAATGTTGAAATCCTTTAAACTGCATAACTGCAGCACTCTGTAAATACTATTAATAATTTACCTTGTACATATGCAACTCTACAGCGTTTATTGAGCTTAATTAAACTAAATCCAGGCATGAAAGAACAGCAAAAAACAGAATGTAATAGTGCAGATTTTATTTGTGCAGCAATTGTGTGTAAAATACATTCTAATAATGTACATAAATTCAGTCCTGAATTATAAAATAAGTCCTGACTCAGCCCTGTCCATATTTCTGCAGGATTAATGTATATTAAAAGGCTGTACTAGCATGGTCTGTTTTTTATAACAAATCATGTTCACATTATTTTGTTAATAAGCGTCATTGCATCCCGTTGCCCGTGGAGACATGAAAGAGAAATTACAACAGTGACAAATCCCATCACAACACTCTCAATATCACACAGCATCAAAAGAAATGTCAGTGGAGCGCGACAGCAGATAGGAGGAGAATCCAATCAAGTATGTCTGTTTGACTTGCTGTCAACAAATGCTGGAAAAATACAGCTTATTGCTAGAATTGACTAACAAGTTTGAAGTAAGAAAAAGAAGCATATATGTTCAAGAAGACCAATATTTTAAAATAATAGGGGCCAGTAGCAGTAACAAGCACAGAATAATCAAATAACTGTTGGAAATTTCGATCGTTTTACTGTATTGCCAGAAATTGGTGGACACCCTGAAAATGACATCCAATACCTGGGTAGAATTAGTATGAAGTTTGCCCAAGATCCCTCTTCCAATAAGCCTTGGCTCACAAAGAGGCTGACGGAATTAAGGCTTCGGTGAAAGCCAGCCAAGCTCTGAATCAAAGTTGACAAACTAATTCTCTATGAACTTTGTAAAAGCACAGCAGGGCAGAAACTTGCTGAACTGACTTGTTGGAAGCGGAAACCTATACATGTCATAATGAGAGTCACTAGGTTAACTGTGCAACCCATTCTACAGAGAATTCAGAAGTGTATGCTTTATATTATTAATGTGTTACAATTTTGTGTTACTAAATAGCAGAGTTTAATAACTAGGGGTGTACATACTTTTGTCTATAGAGTGTAAGTTAATAAAGAACCTTCAGTGATGAGATTTATTTTGGAAGTTCCACTGAGGGGGAAGCATTAAATTGTTAAATCAATTAGTTAATTAAACTTTTATAATGAAAACTTTTAACCTGCTCACCCACTTTCTAACCAAAGTAATTCTCATAACATTTGTACTCTTAAATACATTAACAAAAACGCACAACTTTTTAACAGAAAGAGAAAGACACAGCACCAGAGATGTTCACATTGAGTTCAAGCCTGCTTCGTGACAGGAAACGACTGCGCAGTAGGGCAGTGTTACCATGTCCCAACATTTCCAGTCATGTTCCTGCAGCCCCCTGGTGACCCATTTATCTATGAGCTCATGCTTTTAAAGAGGCAGTAACCAGAAACCGGTTTGATATTATTTGAGTTTCGTGCCATGGTGCTTTATTAAACAATGCTCAGGTGGTATTAACTTGACCATGCTTTACTACACAGAATGACAGCATAATAAAGGCATGGCTTAATAGTACATCAGTACAGTGTATGTGATGTAGCTCTGGGATACAGGATACATAGCCTAGGATACATTCGCTAAATAATCAAATTACTGCTCTGCAGACAGTAGTGACTCAGTTGTTAAGGCTCTGTACTACTAGTCAGAAAGTTGTAATTTTAAGTATCAGTTCGGCCAGGTTTCCACTGTTGCGCTCTTGTGTAAGCCCCCTAACTTTCAGCTGCTCAGAAGATCAATTGTAAGTTGTGCTGAAATGGTCTACAGACGATAAGATATTTACTATATGTGTACATTGAAACACTTCTAAAGGAAGAGGAAATACTGAGATGAACTAATGACTCCTTGTTCACTGAACAGCAGGAATGTCCCCACTGTGATTCTGCCAAGGCCGAGTGTGTTGTTATAGAGAATTCACTCATCATGGCAACTTGCGTGATATAGCTGATGTGAGTCATGAATGGAAATCGGTGAGAGCTTTAAATAGGCTTTTCAATAGAAATGAGAAGTGCTGTGAAAAGGTTTTCTCCTTATCTGGTGCTCTACTTGTTGCTTTGTCTCACCGCATGATATTCTTTCTTAGTTCTTAGGCCACCAGTTGCTTTAGAAGTGGTATAATGACCATAACGTTTTTGATAATTGGACCCAAACATTTTAAACATGTATTCATCACACCATAATACTACTTTTTAATGTACTTAATTTCAATGTTCAAGTTTTAGCATAGTTTTCACCCTGTTCCTCTATACTAGATCTAGAGTCTACTAGGGTCAACTTGGCATCCCGATAAAGCTGCCAATGCTTTATGCTGCTATTGCTCAAGTGTAAGGGGAGGTCACACTAAATACCTGCCATTATAGCCTATAGAACCTGCTTTTTAATTTTATTTTGATTTGTTTCTTAAGTACAAATTTAATGTATTTTCTGGGTGTATTCTGGTAAATTATATGGTGTACATACAATGCATTTTGAAAATCTTCAAACCCATTATTGTTTTTTACTATTTATTTTACCAGTCTGCACCCAATATCCCATAATGAGAAAGTGAAAAAATAATTTTAGAATTTTAGGAATTTAGCATAGACATATGCAAAACAATACAATGCAATAATAGTAGTAATAATAATAATAATAATAATGATGGACTCCATGATTCTTTACGTATACCTAGATTGTATATCTAATCTAATCTAATGGTGGCTTGCCAAGTACTGTACATACAGGTACATTGTACATTACTTTTTTGTACTATAATTTCCACCCATTAGGTTGATTTTACCCTGGGGGTGGAGAATGGCTTTGTACGTTTAGTGGAGTGTGATAATTTTACCCATCAGTTTCTTGGCCTGTTAAACATTTGTAAGATAATTTGTCTATAAAATAAATCAATCAGCCAGACTTGAAGCAATTTTTTATGACAAAGCCGTAATGGAAATGTTTATAATGTTTTAGTTTGCTACTGGGAGGATTTCAATGGCTTTTAAAGTTGGTCAGCTTGCTCTGCCATTTCAGAGGCTATGTACCCACCAGTGGTTCATTTTCCAATATTAGGCGCTGGCACATAATGTAACGCCAGTGGTAATCAACCAAGTGGGATGACACACAAACTTTGCAAAACCACCTCCAGCTGTTCGGCTCTATTTGCTAAGTGCGCTGTTATTAGAAAGGCCAGTGTGAGTCAGACCGCTGCTGGACCACAGCGTGTTTAGAGCTGATTGGCAGTATTTATGGAAGTCCATCAAAGCTGAGCGCTTGGAACCTCTTTAGAGGCAGCGAGGAGAACTGGGGAGAGTGTGTCCTGTGGTTTCAGGCACTTCTGACTGCCATTATTTTAAGAGAACAATTTACATCAATTGGGGTCAAAAAAGGAGCAAACACAGGTTTCTTTTCAACAAGGCTCGACATTCCCCCAGTTGTTTGTCTCGTTTAGGGATGGAGGGTCTGGGCAAGGCCCACGCGCAAGAAATACCCCTCTTTAGGGTTGGCTAGACTGAATTGTCTATTTTGATGAATAATAAGAAGGTTTTTGTGGCCAGTTTTAGTCTGGCCAAATAAAGAATGTCCATGATCATTAAGGAGCTGACGCATCATTAGTTTGTGTTAAGCCTGAATGTGTCACTTAATATGATAAATCCAGATCCATTTTAATAAAGGGTAGTATTTACAACTGTTGCAGCTGGCCAACTTCTTTTTACATCTTTTTACATTATGTATACAAAAAAGTCACAATTTACAAATATTTACAGCCTGACAATAGTGCAATTATAAATGCTCATGTGTGTATTTATGTATAAATCTGAAAAATAAATTTGACGGATGATGTATGCGGTATGTTTTGTATAAAAAATGGTGTAATTACTATAGGTAATGTGCATTATGTAATATAATTCTATTTGGAAACATTATATGTATACTTATGTATATGAATGCATATGTATTTAACGGTAATAATTACTTCAAAGGCATTAATCACATTCTCATTTGGCTAGATAAGGCACCCATACTTAATGAGTTGTGTCGTTTAATACACATTGTGTAGTTATACGATTCCCTACATCCTACAGCTATTCCCTGCATTTTATTTCGAACACTTCCTTACCTAACTTTGTTCATTACTGTGCATGAGCAGATTCCATCGTGTAAACACAGAAAGCATTTAATGACATGACTGAAACATGGGGTGCATGTGATGTTTTTTAAAGGTACTTAATCAAAAAAAGAACTCATAAGGGTAGTTTTGGCTGTCTGTGCGCTTTGAACGCAACACCTCAGCAACAACAATAGACATGATGAAAACATTGCATTTATTAGTGACAAAAAACCAGAATAAAGAGTTTTGTTCTCTGCGATTAGCATTAATTGGTTTTAATCATTTGACATTTTGGGAAGAGCTAGGGTCAGTAATTAAAGATAACTAAAATTTAATCGTACGCCCGAATGTATTTTAAAAGGGCACATGTATACTTTTGACACGTCCACCATATCCCTTTTTCATCTGTATTTTAGGCACATCCCTCAGTTTCTCCACATCATATTGTCACTTAGGTTAAAAAAAAGGCCAGAGGTGCCAGCCCCCCCCCCCTCCTCCTCCGCTGGTCTCTTGTCAATCTGTCTGTCAATGAGCAAGAGAGGCAGTTCCTCACAGACACCCCAGAGAGGGCATGTCCACCAAAAGAACAGTTTGCTCTGGGGGAAAAGAAGCTTGATGAACAGAGATGCACAGACTTTTATCTCCAATTTAGCTTTTGTCGCTTATTGTCCCATTGTAAGCTTCTGACAATTAGTTACAGTTATTCGTGTTGGATTGAAAATCCTTTATTGTTGGAGTAGACATTGCATGACCTATAATGTAAGCAAAACCCCAGTGTGTACATAAAAAACAACAATTACTTAAATTAGAATTACATTTGTGCTCTTAATACAGATGTAGCTTGGAATGTGTCCCTCAGTTAGTAATCTTAAAGCAAAGGGCTACTAAGCTAACTGAACAAGAAATTACCCTCCGGTCGTTTCCCACTTCTCTATTTGATGTATCTTCCAATTAACTTTTAAACAAGTGTAACAGTTAACTAGCTTATATAGGGCCCAAAACATGTTTATGTTTCATGCTGGCTGTCAAAAAGAAATGTTAAAGTTAACTTTAAGCTTGATTAGGGGTCTCTACAACAACTCTTGATATGACTTAAATGGTCTGATATGTGTTTGGAATATAGTTTTTTGTATTATTATTTTGCAGAACAAAACATGTTTGTAACCACTCCAAGCGAAGATTAAAGTTGACCATTATGTCATTGCATCCACTGGTTTAGTTTGACCTATAAATTTGTTCATGCTTCAAAAATGGTGCAAAATCTCCAGCTTCTGCAACATTCATTTCAGTGAAACGACATGACCACCTGAGGCATTCAGTACCGTGGGCCTAGCACCTTGTGTTACACAGAGAACAGCTGTCATATTCCATGTTCTTCATATAAATGGAAATGAGAAAGCCCGGTGCTTCTGGCAAAAGATCCTGCCTAATGACCCTTCCTATCAGGACCTTAAGAGGGCAACATCATCAATGACTCTGCTGAGAGGGCAATTCTGATAAGGCAGAAATAAGAAAACAAAATCTCATAATAGTATGAGGAGCAAAGGCAATATACGGCAAGGGAACACATACTGCTCCAAAATGACACATAGGAACCTTGACAACCTATCTTACAGTGTTCTTACCATTATTTGTGTGCAAACAGAAAATGTGAAATTGGCAATTACAGTATAATATATCATTAAAGGATACAAAACATTTAGGAAATTTACAACACTGCATATGAAATATGTGTATATATATATATATATATATATACACCTACTCCTAATTCTCAGCACTACAGTGACACTGATGTGGTGGTGATGTGGTGTGCTGGTATAAATGGATCTGACACTGTTGAATTGACAAAATATCTACCACACTGCTCACAACAAATGAGCTGCTGTCTCTGACTAAGATTTCTACTTGTTTCTTCAGTAGATACATCCACCATAGTACTGAATCTACAAGGTTGAGTAACAATGCATGCACCTAGCAGAGTGAACAGTATTTTAAAACTCTAAAAAACATTGTTGGGTCGGATCTACTCCCCCACCCAAATAGTACCTAATCTGTGGGGATCCTGACCATAAGAGAACTGATTAAAGTATGTAGAGAAACAGATGAACTATGATCTGTAGAATTAGAATAAGAATACTTGTAGAACTACGAAGTGAATTGATATAGTAAGTGGATCTGATATAATGGACAGCAATTGTTGAAACAAGGTTGTGTACCCAATAACGTGAATGGGCGAGTGTGTTCTGTATACGAGTATGTACTTTATATACTATTGTACACACAGTGATTCAGCTTAACAATAGCTCTTGTACAGTTCTCTGCTTTTTTCCCTTTTGTATTTTTCTTTCTTCTTACATCTACAGTACAATATTCTTAGTGCAATAATTCTCAATGGGTTCTAAAATGGTTAGGGATACCAGCCTACCAAAAGGAATACAGTGTTCCCTCGCTACTTCGCGGTTCACCTTTCGCCGACTCGGTTCATCGCGGGTTTTCAAAAAATATTAATGGAAAAAATATATCGCGGATTTTCGCTGTTTCGCAGGTTTTTGCGGAACTCGATCTGCACATGCGTAGCACGTGTGGTATAGTTAACGTATACATATGCATGCATTTGATTAATTTTTACATTAAAAAAAATCACAAAATTTATATAAAATATATTTAAAAAACACAATTCTAACAATAAAGGAATGTTATAAATCATAAAATATTTCGATTTATAGTAAATATCGCGGGTGGTCCAGGAACGTAACTCATATACTCATAACATAAACCAGGGAACACTGTGTGTATGTATATATATTAATGATCACTTTATCAGGCACCTCTTACACCTATTTGTTTGTTTTATCAGTTCCACTTACCATATTAAAGCACTTCTGAAGCATATCTCTGATCTAATTGTAATATTTTTGCACAATAAAATTGAGTCCATTTTTTTTCTCTACATACTTTTAGTCCCCATTGTTCTGTTCTTTTCAGATCAGGTACTATTTGTTTGTTGGCTCATTCTCAGCACTGATAAAAATATCCCACTAACCAAAAATGTCCGGCCACCTGATTAAGGATTAGACGATGACTGACACAAACAACAGATAAGCTGATACTTTACATCTTCAACGTGGATCAATATGGTAGATGTGTCTAACAGAGTGCACAGTGATCGAACATAGTGTTGCCCTAGGCTTGCTCGATTTGGGATTGGCCTTGTAAGATAACATTGGATTGTAAAGCTGCTTTGAGACAATGCTCCGTTGTAAAAAAAAAATTCCAGCAGCACTGCTGTGTCTCATCCACTCACCCCAGCACAATACACAAACACACCAGCAGAGGTGGAAAGTATGTAATTGCAGACAGAAGAGACAGACCCCAGTGGTGCAGTCCCAGCTGAGAGCAAAACCCTGTTGAATTCTGCTGAAGCTGAGATCAAAGGAAATTAAGTGAACCCCTGGCCATATTGCCTTCAGGTGCAACGTAGGCAACAACTTTATTATGCTTAATTGAAGACGTTCAGTGATTGTAATGTTTAATAGTCTGAAATAGTCTGCACTAAAATGATGCATTCATACATCATTTACTTCAAATGTCATGTGTTGACATGTTTAATTTTGTTATTGCACTATAATTACCATCACATACATGTCAGTGCAGTGCTGAGAATGATCGTGACCATTAGAGAGTGGAGTAAAGGGGATAAACAAGAGAAACAGATGGACTACAGTGTGTAATTGTATCTGAGATTGGGATCGAACCAGGGATCTCTGGAGTTGTTAAATTACTGTGCTGACCACTTGTGTCCACCTAAAACACCCCTGGTCATTTTAAATGTTTTGCAAATTTCCTAATTAAAGATGATATACAATTTCTACAGAGAATCAGCAAAGCATACAAAGCAATTGAACCATTGGCACCAAAACTTTTGCACAAGACTGTCATTTTTAAGAGATATGCAGGAATTCAATAAACAGATATTATGACAGTGCCACATTGAAAGTCACTTGGCTCCATCTAAGTGCTGGGGGTTGATTATGCAATATTGATGACATTATGCTTTAGCTGGACTGTAATGTGTAATCCACTTGAAAGGGTGTCCGCATACATATGATCATATTTGTGTGTGTTAGAACACTGAATATATGTATGTAAAATGATGTCTGCGCATACCCAGTACACTTAGGATTAGCACTAACGTTTGAAACCCCAGGCTTTTAAGCAGCTTTAACAGAGAGAAGCATCTGTCCTGTTTAATCTATTAATCTGAACTCTGATATATTAAAATTCATATTTGTATCTTTCTTTTTTACCTTATTAGTTGTGAAGGCGTCCCAAACAATGACCTTGCCATCCTACAAAAGAGATTAAAGATTCTTGAACATGTCATTACTCCCCCAAAAGCAGTAAAGGCGTCGCCTGATAAATCATGAGCATGAGCATGACCTGTGACGAGCTAACCATCCGTCTTTTGTCACTACACCAGTCCATGCACAGAACTTTGTTACTGTGACCCTTCAGTGTTCTCCGATTCTTCAGGGTGAACGTACCCAGCGCCTCCACCTTCTCCGCCACCTGGTTCACTGAGCAGAGAACAGAGTCATAATAATTAGACCTACACAGAAATTTCAGCCACAGTTTGGCATCGGTTCGGGATCAGAGTAGGATCTGTTTGAGCGCAGTTGGAGATCTGTTTAAGATCAATATAAGATCAGTTTTGGGTGCATATTGGCCAGTTTATCAGTTTCATATTCTAATTATTTACTGTTATTAATTATTATTATTAATTTTAATTAATATTATTAATATATAGTTAATATTATTATTATATTTATATTATTCTATTATAATTTTGTAAATTTATTTTAATTATTTATAACTATATTATAATATTCTTATATAATTTATAATTAATTATTTATAAATTCAACTATATATTTATCAGCCTGTTTTTAAACCCACTGCTATGTCTAAGTTAATGAGATGAATGCAACACAATTCATCACCAACAATGACTTTGTGAGTGCATTTGACTTTTTATTTGTTCTATTCTTTTTTATTTAGTTAAATAGTTACAGCTTCAGCCCATTGTGCAAAGAATTAGTGACACTCAACTGTATTTTAAAATAAGAATATTCATAATTTCACACAATTGTTACTTTAGGTAAATAAGGCAATATTTTACTCCTAGTATTTCATTAGGTCAACATTAATTCAACCCTCTTGATAACCATAATTATACAAAATTCCCTTTTTTTGCTCAGCCTTTACCATAGTTACACATGTGCATGCTATACACACTGGAAAGCTCTCATCTTCTATTTCCAGAAACTGTTTGAATCTTTTGAATAGCACTAATATTTAGGGTGTTATGGTAGTCCTACCAAGTTGGTTTGGTGATATGTGTATTCACCTATCGATCAAGTGGAATAGATTATTTTTATGTTGAGGGGTAGCAGTGTAGGATCAGTTAGAGATTACCTTGGGATTTGTTTGAGATCATGTTAGGAACAGTTAATGATCAATTTGGAAAGAAAGTTGAAATTACTTTGGAGCAAGTGAGGATGTTTTGTGATCAGTTTGGGATCTGTTGGGGACACTACGATCAGATAAAGAGTGGTGTAAAATCAGTTTTGAATTAGATTTATATAAAGCTAGGGATTATTTTCGATTTAGTTTGGGATAAGACTGATATTAGTTTTGATCAACAGGAATCCTTTCTGAATTATTTTCAAATATGTTTGGAATTGATGTTGATGAGTTTGTGATCAGTTTAGGATTCATAAAGAATCACTATGGAGCCAGAGAGAATAAAGTTATGATCAGTTCGGGATCAGTCCCTGATTTATTTACTTACATTCAGCATCGTGCAGTTTGGCTCTCTCCTGCTCCAGTTTGGTCTTCAGACTTTCCGCTTCGGCCTGCAGAGATGTGACACTTTCCCCCTTCCTCAAACCCTGACACGCCATCTGTAACCAAAAAAAGAGAAGTTCAGTTACCGTGAGTTGCTCTAAAGGGTCTACGGTTTTATACCATATATGGAAAATTTAAGGTCACAAAAAGACATATAGGGGGTAAAGTTATACACTATAACTGTTTGGTATAAATGATTATCAATTCTTATATATTCATTTATAAGTAGAGATGCTACTTATCATTATACAAGAGATTCAACTAAACCCAGTTTATTTATCTTTTTCTCATTTTAATTATTCCTTGTTGTAAGGTACACTATCACTTACAAGAACCACTGCGTTATAGACTGATACAGTCGTAAAAAATATGCTCACACAGTCATTAGACAGCAATAAGTTGTATGTAAACTAAAAATATATATCTTACTTTGCTATAATTCTTCAGACTTGCTCTTCCAACCACAGCCTCCTTTTCATCAGAGATTATACGAAGCTCAGTTTCATATGAGTGCAGTGGAGGAACAGTGGGACCTGCCTAAATTAGGGAGGATCGTCTACATCTTGTATTATTTAACAATCGTTTTGGTGTCTATTTAAAGATATTGGATAAATCTGGATATATAGACATAGAAACATTAAGGCATATGAGTTGTAATGTGTACTCTTGTTATGCAGAAAAGCAAAAAAAACATATTTTAAGAGCTTATCTCTTCCCGCCGAAGTCACTAATGGTTCGACCCTTCTCATTTAAATCCAGCTTCTGTTTTCTAATGGAATGCTTTCGAGCAGAAAAGGTGCCTCCACTGCTAGTGGGAAGGTTTCGAATTCTCAGTAGCAGATTTGTTTCACATATTTGTGATCACCATTTTTCCTGCTAAGGGTTGCAGGAAACCACTACATATCCCTTAGGAACAAACAGGCCTGCTCTTGATGAGACACCAGTTCATCACAGGGCCAGCGGGGGCTGCTGTTACAGTGATCCACTGACTGACTGACCAGCCCTCCAATACAGCGAATCATGACAGCCATGCATTAAGCAAACAGGATGCACCTGACTTCAATTTGGAGAGACTCTATTAACCCAAACTTAAATAATCAGAATTCCTTTAATTGTCACCGGTCTGTATATGAATCCTGTGCAATAAATATTTAATTCTATAAATGGATCTAAAAAATGGTAGTCTTTGACTTTTGGAGATGTTTAATGGTTCTAGATAAGATAAAGGACATTAATGTTCTCTCTGATGGATGGTTTTGTGTGTCTTATCAGTGCATGTTGACAACAGGGAGGTGTTTGACTATTTTTAACATCGAGGAGAGGCTGTGAAGTCATTTGTAGTGAAGGATCTAATCTCTTGTAGTGCACTTGTGTGACAAACACGATGCACACTAAAACATGAACATGAGCTGTTAGGTCATCATACCATCTCGACACACAGTGAGCACTAGTTCACAGGTTCATTCTGCAGGTAGATGTTCATCAGAGGTTTGTTCTGAGAGCAGCTGTCGCACGGGCCAAAAGTAATGGCCAAAAATGTCTGGTCACACATCTTGGTGAGGATCTGAGGACGGTCAGGACAAACTGGAGACACAAAAAGCTTAATAAAAATCAGCCACAATGAAACATTTTAGTCATGTTTGCTGTCTGACCCGTCACTATGTGAACAGCAATCCTGGTAAAAGATTAGTATAAAGGGTTACAAGAAATAAACAAGTGAATTAGTTTAATGAGTCACATTGGAAATCCAACCTTTAATTGCATAATTAGTCAAACAAAAATTTTCACAATGCAATACTTAGTTTAATTTTTCAGTGTGATCAGCCGTGACAGGTATTTGAATGATCAGTCACATGTAAACGGTTCCCGCCACGCTTGAGTGACAGCGCCACAAACACAGTTGAAAAACACACTGCTTTCACTAACATTCATTCACAATTCAATTCTGCTTTAAACAAAGTTCCAGCTATGTGTTTGTTTATGAGACAGTTCGGTGCTGAGACACGTTGATGACGAGGATGTTTCAGGAGCAACCTTATCATAGGGCAAATACTTTCACACACTAAGGGACACTTTGGAAACACCAGTGTCGGTATTGAACCTCGGAGCTATGAAGCAGAAGTGCTAACCGCTGCAACACCATAAAAGTAAAATATAACATAATATGTGAAAAACACTTTGGTTACATATTTGTTTCTAAGAATTTATAATGGTGCCAATATTTGTGACATGGTTTTGTTAAAAAATAATTCTTCTTTAATGAGAGATATCTATATTTATCTTAAACTTAATTTGCTTTAATAAATGGCTGGATTCTTCCCAGGTCTTCAGTGTGAGATAAAGATAATTCACAAAAAGATTCTACAGTAGTGGTCGTCCATCCACCTGCCCAAATCATGACAGAAGGTTTTAGCTCCCTTGGGTGAAATTACAAATTATGATTTTGTAATGAAAAACACACAAAATCTACAGTATCAAGCAAACATGTCAGTGGGTAAAAAAATGGATTAATTCTTGTGCAATACAAGAAAACTGCAAGTATTACATTCACCAATTCATGTAACTGAGGCCTTGTTCTTTGTGCAAGAACGGGATGCAGTCTTATGCAGTCTTCAGATTCTTAGAAATTATTTACAGTTTGTTTTAAAACATCTCTTTTATTTTATTTTCATTACATCTAATGATTTAACATACTAAAATAAAAAATAAATGACAGATACAAATTTTAACATCTTACCTTTGGGAGAGCGGTGTTATCAGCAGGTGTTTGTACTGGTAGTGTGAGAGACTAGATTCTTAAATCACAGATCCACTAATAAGCTTACAGAAGATTTAACCTGCACAGGTTTTACTGCCTTAAATAGCAACTGCTCGTGCTCTCTCTCTCTCTCACTCTCTCACTCTCTCACTCTTTCACTCTCTCACTCTTTCACTCTCTCACTCTCTCACTCTCTCACTTACACACACAAAATCAGTCAATGCAAGCATAACAGAGTCTTAAGCAGAAGTTAGGGCACCTTCTTGTCGAATTAGATGTTCTGTGGCTTTTTTAATTTTCGAAATTATAAATTAAATAACTTAAGCAGAAACAAGTGTATCTTTTGGTATATTTGAATGCAACAACTTGTTAAAAGTTCATGATACCTACAAAAACACCAGTTATATTTATTTTTATTTATAAAAAGTGAATGTAGGCCTACCATGAGCAAGGGTGCTCAGATGTTTGCAAATAATTGTAAATTATAAAATGGCTAATACCAAATTGTCAAGATTTCACATGAAACTTGTGAAAAACCCTAATAACGTTAACTTTCACTTTTTATTTAAATGTCTAATCAGGGTGTGAAAACAAGTGCATAGTTTAATTTTGGGGGTCCAGGGCTTTTCCCCTGTAAAAAAGAAATAGACTTTTGTCTCTCACAGTTGAAGTGTACTCACGCTAAAATTTACAGACTTCTCTATTCTTTGTAGGTGGGAAAACTTGCAAAATCGGCAATGTATCAAAAATGATTTTCACCCCTCTCTCTCTCTCTCTCTCTCTCTCTCTCTCTCTCTCTCTCTCTCTCTCTCTCTCTCTCTCTCTCTCTCTCTCT